>JABUQX010096194.1:57500-62500 GCA_015478945.1 Trachelipus rathkii | reverse complement strand
TTCTCTACTCATTGACGGTTAACGAGTTGTGCTTGACACAACCATTTACCGTAATAATGATGCGACAATCGGTCCTAAATAGTTTCAATGGTTCATATTAAAGTTATATGAAGTTGAAATAAATTAATTTAAAATTTAAGAATTATAACCCAAATAATAAATAACATCCCACCCGATGATTTATTTAAAAATAATATCCTTTACACGCAAGGGAAAATCAAAATCGTAAAAATACACTACGGTCTTAGATAGATATAGATCAATAATATGATATATATATATATATAATATATATAATAGTTATATATACTATATATAGATAGATTAACTAATCATATATCTATTACATAATATCATATATAAACATATATATTATATAAGGACATAAGGTATATCATAATTATATAATATATTTGCCTTCAGTATACTTCTATATGTCGTGTGGTGTGTCGGTGTGGTATTGATATATCGAAATCGAAGGTTAGAAAGAAAACAGTTTTTTACCTATATATATATATATTATATATATATATATATATATATTATATAAATATATATATTATATTAAATATATATATATATATATATATATAAGTATATATTATATATTAGATTTGTTAGGGTGGTGGTCTCTAAATTGAAGGCCCACCTTGTCACTGAGAGCCCTTGGCTCTTTTGTGACAGCCCTTCGTCTTTCAAAATTCCTGTTCAACCGATTTCACGCAGGATTTCCAGGATTCTTCAGATAACGAGTTTGATATAGTAGGCTTTAGTAGATCTTCTGTCATACATATCTTTAGCATAGATTCGACAATTACATAGAATGTGCCTCTGTGCCGTTCTATGCTTTCACACGGCAATATCGGAGATCACATTCAACCCTAATTTTCCATTTCTCATATAGAATATTTGACGGCCCATGTCCAGTCAGGATTCCAGTCAGAATTCGAAGATCAGATCTACTCAGAGCAAGTACTTCCTTTGCCTTTTTCGGAAAAAGATCAATCAGATCTTTAGCTTGTCTGAGACGCAGAGATGCTTGCCTAGATATATATAGATATAGATATATATAGATAATCCCTTTCGTGGTCAAGAGATTCTTGTGTGTGTGGCCTTAGAAATCACAGAAGGTTCCGAACTACAGTAAGGGCAGGTTCTGGCTCCTCCTTAGCAGAGGTGATCAGCTCCTCATTACTGCGTACTTGATAGCATAGAAATCAAGCATTAACTCTGTTGCGTTGAGCCATTTGCTGTAGGGCTACGTTGCATCGGAAGATATATAGAGTCATATATGGCAGGAGCTCAGAGCAGATAGATATATATAATGACCACAGCGATCTTTGCAATATATATATATATTATATTTTTGGCACAGTATTATATCGTAAATCTCTGCCTGAAAGATGGTAGGAAAAGCGCCCCATTTGCTATAACTGAAAACCTGCGTTGGGTTCGACCATCCGGCCAGTCCCCATCCATCACCGATCATCAGTGTACCAATGAATGATTCTGATTCAGTTATAGGGCCTCCATTATACCCAAGTTGAACGATTTGTAAGCAGGATTTTTAATCTTCTTTCAAATCTTTTTTGTTTCGAGCATTAAGTCTGAAACTACAATGCCCATTTGTATCTCTGGCACATTTCTCCAAAATTCGAAGGTGTCCGAGAGTCCAGTTCTTTGTTTAATTTGACAAGGATGGACAGTCTGGTTGCACATGACATGGCCTCCTCTCTAATGTGAAAATGCAGAGGAAGGAGGCCTATCAGTGCCTCCATGGCTGCAATAGAGCATGTATGCATTGCCCCTATCATCGCTAGGCATGCAAGCCTTGTAATCTTTGTAATTTATTTTGTGCAGTCCTTTGTTCCACCATTGGCCACTAAACGATTGAGGCATAGGTGATTATAGGTCTAACTACAGTTAAGTAAAACTAGTTGGTCATTTTTTGGTTTCAGCCCCCATGTTTTACCAAGCATTTTCGGGCATGTCCATAGGGTCATCATTTCTTTATCCACGACTCTTTTAAGGTGTTGGATTCCATGTAATTTTTTTTGATCTAAGGATTGGCTCAGATATTAGACTTCAGTGGAAGGGTTAATAGTGAATCACCAATCTTGGGAGCCGTGTATCTTAGCTTCCTCTTCCTGGTGAAGGGCACTACTACTCTTTTACTGGGATTCATGTTTAGTTCCCTTTCCAAACACCAATTGTAAGATAAATTGAGGGCATGTTGCATGAGTTCCATTAGGACCTCTATGTGTTTGCCTCTAATAATAATTACAAGGTCATCCGCGTATCCTTGCACCTCGAATCCGGATTCACTGAGTTTGGTGAGGAGACTATCAACCACCATGGTCCATAAAAGGGGTGAAAGTACCCCTCCTTGGGGGCACCCCCTCACAGATGTCACAGTGATCATCTCCCCTCCCAGTTCAGCCATAATACGTCTTGTCCACAACATTGCTTTTATCCAGGCAGTCATTGAGGGGTCCGACACCCTTGCAGGCGGCGGCATCCTCCATGGTCGCATGCATGGTGTTATCAAAAACACCCTGCACATCCAGGAAAGCACAAACCGCCTCCTCCTTGTGATCTAGCGCTTCTTCTCTCTTGGATACTAAGCTATCTAGTGGGCCAACTGTTGATCTACCGGACTAGTAGGGCCATTGATTAGGATGGATTTTTTTTCTATTGAATTTTCCACTCTTATGTGGTAGTCTAGCACCTTTTCCATTGTTTTCAATAGAAATGATGTAAGACTTATAGGTCGATTGGATCTGGGGTCAGACGTGAACCGTCTCCCCGTCTTGAGAATAAAACCACCCTTACTTTCCTCCACAGCCGGGGAATGTATCCCAGGGCATAGCTTGCCCTAAATACCCTCCCCAGCAGCGGAAGAAGACTCTCCATTTCCTGTTGAAGCAAGGCTGGGAATATGCCATCCCCTCCAAGAGATTTATATGGGCCGAAGGAATTTATTGCCCATTCTACCCTATCAGGGGAGAAGACTCTTCCAGACAGACTTTCCGTCCATCTATCAGGTTCTTCTACTTCCCATATATCTACTTCCTCCCCGTCGTCAACTATTACATTGGGCGGAAAGTGAGTATTTATAAGTTCCACTAAGGTTTCCCTGTGGTTCTTTGTATAGCTGCCGTCTTTCTTTAAGAGAAAGCTCGGCCCATTGGTCCTTTGAGAGCACTTTTTGTAGACGCGCAGTTTCAGATTAACTCTCAATGCTTTCACATAGAGTCTTCCATGATCTTCTTTTGGATTTCCTAAGTTCTTTGTTATAAGCGGTTAGGGCAGTTTTGTATGCTTCCCAATTTTTATCCCTCTTAGCTTCATTGAAAAGTTTCCTGGTCTTAGATCTTAGAGTGGTTAGCTCTTGGTTCCACCAGGGGACGCTTCTAGTTATCCCTCTTTTTTTCAGAGGACAACTATTTTCATATGAATCTTGTATGATTGACTGCAGTTGGGTAGTGGATACATCTAGGTCCTGTACATCAAACAGTCCCTCCATATCCTCTACGCGCTGTTTAAGGAGCTCTTTATACAAGCTCCAGTTTGTTAGCTTGGGTATTCTCCACTCCTCCTCTACTTTCTCCAGAGCTATGCTCCGAACCTGATGTGTCTATGGTCCGAATGAGATACTTCATCAGACACATACCAGTTCGAGATCTGTATGCCATAAGTGGCATTGATTAGGGTTAGGTCTAAGACCTCTTGCCTGTTCGATGTGATGAATGTGGGTTTACTGCCCTCATTCACCACATCAATACCATATTGAGTTAAAAATTCTAAAATGCACTCACCTCTGTTGTTGATGTCCTTACTGCCCCACAGGGTGTGATGGGCATTTGCATCGCAGCCCAAAATCAGTCCCTTGCAGGTCCGTTGACAGCATTGAGCAAGCCTGTGAATTTTTTCCGGAGGTGCTTCATTAGAGTCCCCCCAAAAGTATGCCAAGGCAATTACTACCTCTTGCACACCCCGCGTGGTTGGCACCTCTACTAGGGCTGCTGTTAGGTCCCTTGTGGTGAATTCTGGAATGGACATGGTATTGATCCCACCACAGATGACCATCGCTGCACGAGGGGAGCCATGGTCCCGACAGTAAAGCAGCTTGCCCATTCCACTTGGTATTCCTTTGATTGTTCCTTCTCTCACCCATGGCTCCTGTATTAGGTCTATTTGCAGCCTCTCGCATACAAAGGTCCGGACGAGAGCGTCAGTTGCTGCCTTTGCGTGGTTCAAGTTAATTTGAAGGCAGCTCAAATTGATTTTATTTTATTTTTATTTTAGGTTATGTAAAATCATGTTTTACATACCCAAAGGCCGTAAGGACGTTTGGTAAATACACCAGAGACGACCCCATCTCTGCTCCAGGTCGAACGGCTTTTAGGTTTTTTCGTCTTTATGGCTTTATTAGAGAAATATATTACTGTTAGACTGATGACCAACACATTATCTACAAACGTAAGTTGATAAGTCAGAAAACGAATCGTGATAAAACAGAGCAAGACATGATATTACTTACACAAATCTTACTTTAATATTTTTTTTATTATTATTATTTTAAATGAGCAATATAAAAGTTCAAAGAGAATTCCATAGAACAGAATTGACTGTATAGAAGGAATCATAACAGTAAGCAGACCAACATCTACATATATTAACACTTCGTAGATGAATCCCTATGTTGTCTCAAAGTAAGCGAGAATAAATTCTAAAGTGAAAATGAAATATAGAAGTGGAGCTGAGCACAGTCGAGTATGGATGGAATTCGGGGTCCAGCTACATATTGAGTCAATTGACGTGTGTTTATATATGCTTCAAAGGACATAGATTTCGATCTTGATGATTTCGCAACCTTAAAATAAATTTGAGTACCCCCTTGAAGGGTTGAGAAGAAGAAAAAACTGAGAAAATCTGAAAAAGAAGAAAAGCACAGAGTGAAGAAGAAGAAGAAGAAGAAGAAGAAGAAGAAGAAGAAG
>JABUQX010096194.1:52500-55000 GCA_015478945.1 Trachelipus rathkii | reverse complement strand
TTTTTATTTTTTTTTTGTGTCTGTAGTCAATGCTTTGGTTATTTCAATTTTTCAAAACCTATGTTTTTGACATTTGTCTAAACTCTTCCTAAACTATTTTTGGAAATGACTTCAAACTTGAAATATACAAAGATTGGACTATTATCTAAAAAGTGTAGGAACAGAATTTTGATATTTGACCCCATATTTGAGCATTGGTCGATTTTCAAAACCTACTATTTTTGGGTTTTCAAATTGAAAAATTGGGATATTTTTTTTCCTGTTTATCCGATCTGCATGAAATTTTCAGAACATTTGTAGTCGGGGGAGATGCACATTTTTATGTAGATAATTTCTTTGTATATGCAGTAGTTTTGGATTTGTTCTTGGAACAAATTTTCAAATAAAAATTTTGGGGAAATTTTTTAAAAATTAAAAAACAATTTTAAAAAACAAGCCCTGAAAATTTGATGTTGATCGGATAAGTAGAACAAAAGATATGTCAATATTTCACTTTTTCAAAATTTCAAACGCTTGAAAAAGTGAAATATAAATTTTTTTTTCACTTATCCGATCAACATCAAATTTTCAGGGCTTGTATAATCGGGCGAGATACACCTTTTTAATTAGATAATTTTTTTGTATACTCAAAAATTTAAATTTCCCCAAAATTTTTTTGGGGAAATTTAAAACAAATCCAAAAACTGATTTATTATATAAAGAATTATGTAAGTAAAAAATGTGTATCTCTTCCGGCTACAAATATCCTGAAAATTTCATGCAGATCGGATAAACAGAAGAAAAAAAATATCCCAATTTTTCAATTTGAAAACCCAAAAATAGTAGGTTTTGAAAATCGACCAATGCTCAAATATGTGGTCAAATATCAAAATTCGGTTCCTACACTTTTTAGATAATAGTCCAATCTTTATATATTTCAAGTTTGAAGTCATTTCCAAAAATAGTTTAGGAGGAGTTTAGACAAATGTCAAAACAGGTTTTGAAAATTGAAATAACTAAAGCAATGACTACAGGACACACAGAAAAACACTGAAAACGACGTTTTATAAGTCAGAAAACTACAGTTTAGTTTTTTCTTATTAAACAAAATCGGTTGAAAATTCCGAATTTTATGTCCAGGGGGGGGGTGAAAATTGGGATTAGCGTGAAGCAAAAATTGGCAAATATGTATATTTTTTTATAAATTACAACGCTTATTGCCTACTTTTTATATTTTTCACTAGTCACAAAGGAAGCAAGTTCAAGTAACGAAAAAGAAGCTAATGACCATTGAACGGGCAACAGACACTATCTTTTTTTCAGCGAACAAATAAGAAAGAGAATACAACATAAGAAAAACATGTTAAATATTACTAAACGGGATAATAACCGTGTAAGAATAAACACATTTTGGGCCATTGGAGAGCTTTTAGAAATTTTTGGAAAAAGTATATATATGTTATCGAAATCGAATCTAATACAATTTAAAATCTGATAAGAAAATATTTTATAAACTCTGTAAATTAAGGTAACGGTTAACGGAGGGGAAAATTTTTAACTCGTTAACGTTAATTCAACAAATGTAACTCATTAATAGTCCGTTACTTCTTCGAAATTAACGAAAGCGTTATAAGTTAACGAAAACTTAACGAGTTAATTAACGGATTAACGCTATAACGCGTTAATGCCCACCTATATATATATATATATATATATATATATATATATATATATATATATATATATATATATATATATATATATATATATATATATATATATATATTATATATATATATATATATATATATATATATATATATATATATATATATATATATATATATATATACTGTATATATATATATATATATATATATAGTAAAAATATTTAATTTTTTAATGAAGTAACTGTGAACATCAATTTCTTTAATTTAAAAAGAAAATCGGCTCGCCGTTCTTTAGAATGAGCAAATTTTTCAATAACTTTGCGATTAAAATCACAAATATTAACGATAAAATCCTTTTCTACTGAGAGAATTGCCAATGCTGAAAGCCTGTCCTGCCCCATCGTATTTCTCACAAGTCTTAATCCTTTTTAATGTAGAGAAACACCGCTCAGCTTCCGATGTGGTCATCGGGATAGTTATAAGGACTTTTAATATTTTTACACATTCACTGAATGTGTCTTCCAATTTATTTTCACTTATGAAATCAAGGAAAGCTACAGCTCCGGACATTGAACGAAATTCTTCAGTGCTGTAAATTAATGAAAGTTCCGTTTGTAGTTTTTTTATGAGAAGGAGGGGGTACAATTTACAAGTTTCTTTTAAGTTTTGGGCAGGAAAGTTGGAATTATAATGGGCAAACATTTCAGGCAGAAATAATGTAGAAGCAATTAGATGACCTGTAAATTTAAATCTGTCTTTCATCTGACAAATTATTGTGTCACATATTTCTTTTGCCTCTCTACTTAAATTGGAAATACCTGTTTCTGCTTCTCTCCGATGCTACATTGCGA
>JABUQX010096194.1:32500-42500 GCA_015478945.1 Trachelipus rathkii | reverse complement strand
GATGAACTTTGATTAAAAATTGCAGTGGCAAACTTGATAAAGAAAACTTGCAGCAAACTTGTTGCAAGCTTGGCTATAATGAATTCAGACCATTCGAAAAAAAAACATTTCCAAGGGTGATTAATTCAGTTCCTGGTGAGGGGAATATATATATATATATATATATATATATATTTTTTATTAAAATAAACCTATATATATATATATATATATATAAATATATATATATATATATATAAATATAGTATTTGTGTTGATATATATATATATATATATATATATATATATATATATATATATATATATATATATATATATATATATATATATATATATATATATATATATATATATATATATATATATATATATATATATATATTTTTTTTTTATAAAAAAAATGAACCTGAAAAAAGCTATGAACGTGTCAAATTTTATATTTAAAGCCTATTTACAGTCGAATGCTTCATTTTTTAAAATTTCTATAAGCTTTATTTAATTTTGTTACGTAAGCTATATTTCACTATATCACCCACAATCACGGCTCGGGGGACCCACTCAGACAAATGTTCGTGTGCCATGCATTCACTTACCATCACAAATTAATATATATGATTTTTAATTATTAACGATCTACCAAAAAAAAATTTTTTTTTTTTAAAATTCAAAACTGGCCAGATCCTATAATACAACAGGTCCTATGTAAGTATAAACTAGATCTAAATTAACTCATCCCTTAAAATTTACTCTTTGTACACAATTAGGCAATTATACGATTAGTTTGCAATATGTTTATAATTATCGGAAAAACACAGGTAGTCCATATTCAGCATCAATGGATTCATTAGTCACATGAGTGTGGAAATTCAATGCCAGTGCCTTAATTTGAGTTATGGTGCCTGAAGAATGGAAAGACATGAAGCAAGAAAAGAAGTGCTTAAGATGTCTCCCAGAAACCAGTGGTTGGTTGATTGTGGGTCAACCAATTCACAGTGTATCGGAAACTCCAGTTCTTTACCCTTTGCAGCATTTTTCCATGTATTCCTTTCGGAGGCGACTCTGTGATGGTGCGGACTGTCATAGCTTTGGGAGTGTACACGGAGTTGCTATATATTGAACAAGGAAACCTTAACATCAAAACGGTAAAAAAATATTGGTCAGAATGTAATGCCTTTTGCCATTTTCATTAGTGACAATTTTTAATTACTCCATGACAATGCCATGCTGCACACTGCCACCGTCGTTCACCTGTACTTTGAAGAGGTATGAATTCACATCCTGCCGGTACCTACGGGAAGCCCAGACTTCAATTACATAGAACATGTTTGGGATATGTAGGGAGGCGTGTTAGAGAACGGTTACATGTTCAGTCGACACTCATGATGCTGGCGGTCACTTTGATGGAGGAGTGGGACAATGGTAATGTTTTAACATTTGAAAATTAAATCCAAATTATCAATGAAACGAAAATTACTACTTTGAAAATTCAAGTAGAGAAATAACAAAATTTTCCATCCATCTTTAAGTGAAATTAAGAAATATAATGAGAGTTTTGTAAAATGCCATATGTGAAGCAAGAAAAACTAACAATTAGTTCTTTTGATTAAATTTTGGATTTGGAATTTGGCGCAGTCAGGTCAAATGAAGATTTTCTTCGCAGTTCTAGGGTGACAGGGCTAGCAACCAGGCCTTTTACTTTTTTGCTTGAAAAATTCCAGGACCAGCATTCAAAACTTGTACTTCTGAAACATTGTCTCTTGGCAAACTCTGGAAAATTCGTGCTAAAACTGGGTGAGTATTTCTTATCGAGCGTAAGCACAAATGACAAAAGCGATAAGGGTCTAAACAATAGCTGCCCTTAATTATTAGTTATTCGATTTCGCTTTGCTAAATATTTTTATACTATGGTATCTGTATTGTTTTAGCACAGTATACATATTTATACTACGGTATAAGCTAGGCTTAGTAAGGCTATGACGCTGTTTTTTTTGGTTGTTTGTCTATATTTGGCGCAATTTTGTGCTTAATTATATCTTTATTCATCGTATATATTTGTGAGTGGTTTTGATAAATTGGGAAAAAGTTAGCTTAAAAAAGGGTTATAAACATCTTAATTTCTGTTAATTAATAAATTATTATTTATTCATAAAGTATATTGGATAGGCTAGTCATTCTATAAAATGTCAAGGAAATTGTTTCTTGAAATGACCAGGCAGGGAAGAGATAAACGAATTAAAAGGGAAATCGGAGCTGACGATATTCGTGATTTATCATGTGAGCCTGCAAAATTCATGCATTTACCAGTTCAGAATGTAATTTCCAAAGATTTAGATGATTATAATCGAATTGCTAATTACGAGAGAGTAGAAAGAGAATATACATATAATGATACAAATATTGGCCTAAATCACCTTGCTGTAAAAGCACAAGAGACCTCTGAGTTTACTACTGTGGATCAAGTTATGAACATTGTGCCTTATGTTTATGAACCAAATTCTGATGATGACTGTGAGACAGCTCTGTCTGTTCATGACGCTGTTACAGATAGTTGGAGAAATACAGACAGGGAATCCATTGCCATATGTGAAAATGAAAATATTACTGAGAGTCTTAGAAATTGGGCAATTAGAAACCGTCTATCTCATGTGGCTTTAACAGAGATATTAGGTATTCTTAGGTCACATAAGTGTTTTGTTTTACCTTCTGATGCTAGAACTTTATTAAAAACTCCTGTTGATGTTGCTGTTCGAAGTGTTGAACCAGGACAGTATTCACATATTGGGTTAGAGTTTAATTTGAGGAAATTGTCTGAAAAAATTTTGGGCAATATAAATTCAGTTGAATTGTTGATTGGTATTGGCCTATTTTAGGTTCTGTTTATAATATTCCATCAATTCAATCAATTGTTTTTCCTATTGGTATTTATTGTGGAAAAGGTAAGCCTTATGACTGTTCTTCCTATCTCAAAGACTTTATAATGGAGGTAATTTCACTTGCTAATAATGGTTTGTGTATAAGTGGAAGAAAAATTAAAGTTTCCATTAAAGGTTTTATTTGTGATGCTCCAGCTAAAGCTTACATCTTAGGAATTAAAGGCCATACTGGTTATTCTTCTTGTACCAAATGTAAGCAGTCAGGAGTTTTTCTGCATAACCGAATGAGTTTCCCTCAGTTTGATGGATGTCTTAGAACTCACGAGGGTTTTTTATTACAGGAAGATGAAGATTTTCATAATTCTGATTCACCATTAACAGATATTCCTGGCTTGAATTTTATTACATGTTTTCCACTTGATTACATGCATCTTGTATGTCTTGGTGTGATGCGTACCCTTCTTTATTTGTGGTTATCGGGGCCAGTCCCATTAAAATTTCCCCATCGTGTTGTAGATTCTATTTCAAGTGAGCTTATTTCTCTTAGTGGTCATGTACCAATTGAATTCTGTAGGAAACCTCGTAGCTTAAGTGACATAAAAAGGTGGAAAGCCACGGAATTCCGTCTATTTCTACTGTATACTGGCCCAGTAGTTCTTTATGATACCCTTAAATCAGATTATCCCTTTATTTACAAGAATTTTTTGAGTCTTTCAATTTCTATGACTATTCTTTTAAGTCCGAAATACTGTCTTGAGTATCATCAGTATTCTAAAAAACTGTTAGTACATTTTGTCAAAACTTTTGGTAATTTATATGGGCAACACTATTTGACTCATAATTTTCATGGCCTCACACATATTGCAAATGATATTTTAAATTTTGGCTCCCTGGAAAATTGTAGTGCATTTCGTTTTGAAAATTTTCTTCAGTTTTTCAAAAAACATATCAAGAAAGGTGAAAAGCCCCTTCAACAAATAATTAAAAGACTTGGTGAAATTACCAATTCAGATTTGTGGTTCTCTGGGCACCTTTCTTCACTTGACATCAGTTTTCCTCATTTTTCAAAACCTTATTCATGTGAATCAGTCCTTTTGGATGGCTGTGATGTTTTGCAACAATATAAGTCTGTTAGGTTCCCATCTTTTGAAATTACTCTTTCAAGCCCTAATTCTTGTTGCTCCTTGAAGGATGGTAGCATTGTTCTGGTGTCAAATATTATTTTTTCTAATCATTCTCAGAGCATGGTTATAATTTATCGACAGTTCTTGAAAAAAGAGAATTTTTTTGACAATCCTTTTATTGAAAGTTCAAATCTTGGCATTTACATTGTCAGTAAATTATCAACACAACATGAACAAGAAGAAGTTACAAATATTGTTGGAAAAATTGTCCTACTTCCCTTCCAAAACTGCTATGTTGCATTTCCTCTTGTACACACTCATTAAGTTTTGTCTAATTCTCAGAGTTGCAGATCTGGTATATTTTTTAACCTGGCCACAATACAATTTTGGCTCCATTTGCTTTTACTTTGACATTTAAAATTATGTGGCTCTAGTTCTGCTTAAAAAATTGAATCAGCATTACAAATTAAAAGAATGTTATTTTTATTTGAATCACAATCAAAATTAGAAATTATTTTGGCATATGATGCATAGGAATTTTTTAAAATTTGCATAATTTTTTTTTCTCTATTAGAATTGGAAATTATTTTTCTATTACCCCATCACTATGCTTTGTTGTCAGCTACACCCAACTTTAAACCTTTTTATTTTATATTAACTTTTTTTCTGGTTCACTCTCCACTATAAATTATTTTGACAAGCTCTGACTTTGCAGACCTTCTAATTTTTCCACTTCACAAATAACTCATGCCACAAATTTAATTTTTCTACAACCTAATAAACAAACAAAAAAAAAAATATAATATATATATATATATATATATATATATATATATATATATATATATATATATATATATATATATATATATATATATATATAGGCTATATATACCGTATATATTAATACAAAGTTTACTGTATATTTTGAAGTAATTTATCTTGACACTGGAAATAATTTCATACTCACTTCATGAATTTACATTATCAGGTAATACTGTATTTAAAGTAGATATCTTATTAGTATTATATATATATATATATATATATATATATATATATATATATATATATATCTATATATATATATATATATATATATATATATATATATATATATATATATATATATATTTATATTTACATAGTCTATATATATATATATATATATATATATATAAAATATATATATATATATATATATATATATATATATATATATATATATATATATATATATATATATATATATATATCAACCTTGACTCCAGACAAGCCCTGCCATTTTTATTGACCCTGGCTCAGGCCAACCCAGGCCATTTTAATTGCACCCAGCAAAATTTTTACCTGTTTTGTTTCTAATATATATATATATATATATATATATATATATATATATATATATATATATATATATATATATATATGGTATATATATATATATATATATATATATATATATATATATATACAGAGAATTTTTTTCATTGGAAGTTAAGAGAGCACAGTGTATTTGTATTTTAATATATAGGCCTATATATTAAAAGTATTAAGTGGTAGGGTGAGAAGGGAAATATTACAACTTTGATTTCAAATTTTTAATTTCATGTCTTTAATAATTTAGTTTTTGGATTTTTTTCTAAACTAATTATATATGCCTACTTGCTTGAGGTAATGTTTCTTGGAATTAATTGGATCTGTTATGTGGAAGATATGTTTATTGTATACTAGAGAAGAGTGAATGTGTTGAGTGGTTATTGGGAATAGTAAATCCTCTCAAAAGAAATTCACACATGAGTTGGAAAAAATTGGTGAATATCCCTATTGCTCTTACTTGAAATTTTGGTGTAAAGAATAAATTTTTATATTTTGATTTCTTTAAAAAAGTTTTTCCTTTTTGATTTTTTTTTATTCTATAGTCCACCAGTATGTGTACATGTTCACTACCTACGCCCTTATTGGTTGTATAAAAATGTTAATCAGGGGGAGACGATGATCCTAAAATTATTGCTAGACAGTATATAGCAGTTAGCAGAGAGTATATATATATATATATATATATATATATATATATATATATATATATATATATATATATATATATATATATATATATATATATCCAGGTTGGCATTAAAAAACATACCCAAAAAAGCCCACCTAATAAAACCCAAAAAAACCCAGTACAAGTGTTTTTTGGGCGAATTTTTAGCTATTATTTTGCCAATTTGAGATATATTTTTAAAAATTACTAATATGCAATAATAACAATAACTATATTATGCTTCATATTAGTCAAACTTTGTTGCATTTTTATTTAAGTTTTTATACTGATATATATACCTTTTTAAATATTTGAAATAAAATTTTCAAAATTAAACTTATTTAAAATTTAATACAAAAGTACAAATCGAATACATATTAGAC
Organism: Trachelipus rathkii; assembly: GCA_015478945.1. Taxonomy (NCBI): domain Eukaryota; kingdom Metazoa; phylum Arthropoda; class Malacostraca; order Isopoda; family Trachelipodidae; genus Trachelipus; species Trachelipus rathkii. Next base: position 36,076 of record JABUQX010096194.1, on the reverse strand, counting down.
CATTAGAAATAAAAAGACAGTAAGAAGCCACATGGGCCTATCGAAACTGTCCTAGCCAAGCCAATAGAATCAATCACTAAACAACATCTTCATGCAAATCCACAAAGCACCTTAGGGCTTGTCAACAACTTAAATAGTATACACAAAGTCTAAAACATACTCATGCAAATCCACAAACCACCCTAGGGCTTGTCAATAACTTACATAGTACATTAACTTACATAAAAAATAAAAATTCATTTTGCCCCTAGAATATCTATTTATGTATCATAAGAGTCTGCCTGTGAAATTTTTTTTGATCCGATGTCCTGTTTGGGTACCCAGTGCAACCATGCTTTTAAGTAGATGTCTGAAATATTGTCAGGGATAGTTGCTTGGAGTTTTTGAGAGTTTAGGTGGCATTTAGGGTCTGTTTATATATATATATATATATATATATATATATATATATATATATATATATATATATATATATATATATATATATATATATATATATATATATATATATATATATATATATATATATATATATATATATATATATATATATATATATATCATCCACCTTCTTTCCCAAGACTGGTGGTAAGGTATGTGACATGCACTGGAAACAGAAAAGTAGAAGAAGAATATGACACAAGTCAAAAAGAAAGCCCAGCCTTACCGCCCCCTTTATACCTATTAGTGAGAACTCGTTGCAGTCAGAAAATTCACCCTTGAGCTTCACGGGACCGTGATGGAACCTCGCTATGGCATCTTGTCAATGTTGAGTTCATCCCTTTGCCCCAGGTAGACAACAACCATACCCCTCACAAAACCCTGCCATTCACTCCTATATGCACCTTCCTTCTCGTCTCTGCCAAACACATATTTTCTTCTTCAGGCATTCCCCCACTCAATCCACTTTTTCTTCTGTCCCAGCCGGTCAATTCCCAACACACACCCAACCAACTATCATTCATCCTTTCCACATGACCAACCATCTCAACGTACTTTCATTTGTTCTCTCATTTCTCCCTTTTTTAACACCACACAACTCACTAATATGTTCATTCCTCATTTTATCATTTCTTCTCACACCTAACACGAACCTAAAATTGTCCATCTGAACACATTGTACTTTTTAGATCTATCCTCTTATTTTAGACCATAGTTTCACTACTATCTATTAACACAGGTAACAATATACCCTCATATAAGACCCTAGTGCACTCAAGACTTAGTCCCTTTTTATTCACCAAAACATTTACTTTCAACAGCCACCTTCCTGCCATTCACAACTTTTCTACTACACTGTATCATCCGTTCCTCTTTTTCACCAACATATATCCTAAATATTTAAACCTAGTTACACACTTGTTCCAGCTGCTCACCATCTAACATAACTCACACTGAGGATTGTCTTCACTCACAACCGTAACCTTACTCTTATCCAGTTTACTTTCAAGCCCCTCCTTTTACACACCCTGCCAAATCTCTCGACCAATCCTCTCAAACTCTCTTCAGATTCGCCACACAAAACCAAATCATCCGCATATACATAGGTAGAGGCACACTCCACTCATCTCCATTCTCCTCCATTCTAACACCATTTCCTGCCACCCCTACCTCGAATTCTTTCATAACCACATCCATATATAAAAAGAATAACCAAGGAGACATACGTAACCATGCCTCACTCCGCTATTAATATTAAACCAATCACTTTTGACACCATTATCTACACCTGTCACTATCGTCATACATACTTTAGATTCCATTCAGAAGCCCACCAACACCATATAATACTAACACCTGCCATAGAGCTTCCCTATTAACCCTATCATACGCCTATTGCAAATCCATAAAACCCAAATATAATTTATTCATCTTCTCCTTATTTTCTCAATCATTTGTTTCAATGTAAAGATTTGATCCACACATCCTCTACCACTTCTAAACATACTTTTTTCTTCACTAATCAGTCCTTTAGTCACTTGACAAACTCTTTCAAACCAAAATACCAGCATATATCTTCACAACACTACTCATAAACTAATTCCCTATAATTCCTGCAATTAGCCTTTTTATCCTCCTACCCTTATATAGGGTTATTATAATCTGTTTCTCTCCACCCCTCGAACTATACCCTCCATAAAACGATTTGTTACACAACTTCCAAATCCAGTCAATCACCATCTCTCCTTCTTGCTCATTTCACCAGTAATTTCATCTATACATAAGATCACTATTCTTCAACCTTCTTCACCACCCGTTTGTCTCTACTAAATGACCTCATCCCCAAAAGTACCTACCTATTCCTTCTTGGACCATCAAACCCACACACATTCACACTAATACCTCTTCATTACAGCGAGTGTTATGCAGCAGATTTCAAAGTGTTCTTTCCACACTTCACATTCATTTCATCAGTTATGAAAGCATCATCCTATTCATTATTCTAAGCAGATTCCCTTATTCCCCATTCTTAATCTTTCGCGCGAGCTTCCTATTCCCCTTTGTAAGTCCCCACCATCCTCCCTCCCAAAGTGTTAATTTCACTTTTTTTCTTTCTATGTATGCACCCTTAGTATTCCTTTTTTCCTCCTTATATAATTCCAAACATCATTCTTTTGAAACTTATTGCTTTTAGTACATTCAACCATGCTTCTATTTTACTTTTTTTAACCGCTTGCTTCACCCTTCATTCCACCACTCACTTTATCAACATTCTTACTTCCTACTTTAACACATCCACATACTTCCTTTGCACCTAACAACTGCTTCCTTCATTTTGCTCCTAGATTTGTTCATTTTCACTGTTCACATTCAACTGATTTTTACTTTATGAGCTCTTAAATACTTATATCCTGCTACCACACCACTTAACTTCACTTAACTCTACCCAGTTCCCTTCCTTATCACTTTCTCCAACCAACTCCCACTAACTTAATTTACATAAAACATAATGATCCGATAAACCCATTCCTAACCCCCCTCACTGATTTAACATCCAACACATACTTCAACATTCCTTTTCTTCACCAACACAAAAATCAATCATACTTTCACTTCGATACCATCTCTACCTACACCAACTCTAGTATACTTATGAATACTCTTGTGTTTAAAGAAAGTATTACTTACACACATACCTCTCTCCTTGCAAAATCCAATCACCTTCTACCATTCTCTCATTTTCTCCTGACACCCCAAAATCACTTCTGTTATACCATCTCTTTTTGATCTATCCAACCATTTAGGTCACCCATCACAATCAATCCGAAGCTCCTGCTCACCCCTTCCAAAACATCATTCAGATTATCCCAGAAAATCACACTGTCTTCAACATTACCCTCAGATGGAACATGTGTCATAACCATACATAACTTGACCTTTTCAAACTTGTTAAACCATTAGAATTCTAGCATTCACACACACAAAATCTACCATAGCTCTGTACCACAAGTCACTCATCAGAATTGCAACTCCTTCTCTCCCCCTCATTCCTCTCCACACCAGTGCACACACATTTCACACCAGACAACTTGTTTTCACTGTTTCCTTTCATCTTTTTTCTTTGTTCTTATATAT
>JABUQX010096194.1:22500-27500 GCA_015478945.1 Trachelipus rathkii | reverse complement strand
AACATTTACTGATTAATTCTCTAATTTTCAGACCAAATTTTTGCTATCGATTGGTGGCAAAGATGCAAGAACGTTGATAACTAATATGCTTCGTCGACTTTTATTGGATAAAGTTGCAGAACTGTATTCATTAACCGGGAAGTCATTCAAAAATTCGCTTAAAAAACCATTCATCTCCACAGAAGTTTGTAAAATAATTTTCAGTAAGTAATATTTTGTATATTTAAAAGAATATTTATGTGAATAGCAAATTAAAAATCATTTGTTGATTAATTTTGCAGTGCTTATAAAAGCTTTCTAAAATTATAGAAATTTTAATTAAATTCAAAAGATAAATTTTAATAACTTCAAAAATGTTTTATACACCACTCTTTAATTTGCTCTGTAACCATGATGGTTTATTTTAATTTTATTAATCTGATTTAATTTTTCCCTTAACCTCATTTCTCATAAGTGAACTATGATATAATAATACGGTATATTTTATTCAACACAGTCAAATTTTTTTTTTTTAAATAAAAAATTAGTTTAATATTAAACTTTTATAAACCAAGAATAATTTTAACTTTCTGATCATAAACATTTATGTATATACTGTTTTTTTCCAGTTGCTTCACGGAAAATTTTTCCAGAAACAACTGAGGAAATGGTGAGGCATTTTTTAAAAGAATGGCTAAATCAAGCAAAAGTTAGGAAATGTAGAAGGTAAATATATCCTGATATATTACAAATTATTTAAATTTTCTTCAACCACTAGTTATGGGACTGATACAGGCCCACAGTGAATGAAGATATATATGACTGGTCTGTAGGTCCACCTCCTTGCTCTGCTTTAACAAATTTGCAGCCAAACATTAATTTAATTGTTAAAAGGGAGTAAGAACTTAATATATTTATCTATTCATCATTATTTACAGTGTATGACATAATAAATGTTTTATTTCCAAATAAATGTTGATATATATTCTTGAAATATATTTCCTTGTACGTTTTGTTTTGCCAGATCATAAAAAATTACCTGATATTTAACTAGTCTGTGATAGTCAAAATGATGAAGAACTGATTTAATTAATGTGTCCTATGTATAACATTTTAAATTATCTTCTAAGCTTCTCTTTCCTTTTATATTTTCAGAGAAGAAAAACACCAACAGAAGATGAGCACCCAAGAAAAATAAATCTATATATTTTTTTTTCACTTCACCAAAGTAATCACCAAAATAATTTCCCAAATGCTCTAAATAATAAATTTTTTTACTTTATACTTGACATGTTTCTGTTTTATTTTATACATGGTGGATTAACGAATATTTAAGGACAAAAAACGTTTATGTATGTTTTGAAAGGTAAAGTTTATTCCTTTTTTTAAATATTTATTTCGTGGAAATATTTTATAGCTATTAATGAAATTATGAAAGCTTCTTGAATTCTGATCATAGTCATGTACCAGATTGTTTTGTTTCCGGTGCTCTTTGCGCACCTCACTCACAGTTCTGGAGAACCAAGAGGCTTTTGATGATGATAATGATTAATGAAAGCTTGTGCGATACTGATTCTCTCTCCAACTGATGCTGCTTACCTAAACTACATTCATTTTGCATTAAAATTATTGATAATTTTCTAAAATAAAATATTAAATTAATTACAATTTCACTTGAACTTGAATTAGCACAATTTTTAAACATTATTATTATTATTATTATTATTATTATTATTATTATTATTATTATTATTATTATTATTATTATTATTATTATTATTATTATTATTATTATTTATATTTTCTATTGTCTAAGATGTTAGGAATGAGCATGAAGTTAATCGTATAATTTTTAAATGACTATAAACCTAAAAATAATTTCGCTATTACACTATTATAGTTTTCATAAAATATATATATATATATATATATATATATATATATATATTATATAATATATATATATATATATATATATATATATATAATCATATTATATATATATATTATATATAATAATAATATATTATGAATATATATATTATAATATATATAATATATGTATATATATATATATAGCTGCAAGGGTAGTACCATTGAGCCTGTGAGTTGATCAGTGGAGAAAGAATGCATTTTCCACGTTTCCTTTTGTCCTGAAAATCCCTCTCAATCATTTATTTCTTCATTTAGAGATCTGATATCTTCTCAGTGAATTCTCTATAGAATCTATCCATCTATGTTAAGGTCTTTTTCCTCGATTTTGGTTTTCCTATCCTCCACTTTTTCATTTTCCTGCATCCTCTCCAAGTGCCCTCATCATAGCAACCTAGTATAATCTATCTTGTTAATAAAATTATAATAGGGTTCACTCTTATTTATATATTCTGAGTCTTTTATTTCTCAACCTATTTCATCCTTGTTTTTCAGCTATAACACTCAGATATTTTATCTCTGCCCTTTGGATTCTACTCAAACTTCTTTTTAGTTGTAATTATCCATATCTGTCGAATATAGCTGTAGGGGTGTTAGTGTCTCTTCAAATATTACCCTATTTTCCACAAAATTTTATCTATTTTGTTTCACTCACTTCTTTAATCATTTCCCAAACCATTTTTCGGTACCTATACTGATTTTTCCAAATATTCTTGTTTCTGGCTATGATTTAATAGCATTTCTACCTTAATCACACTAAATATTCTATATTTGCAGCCTCTCAGCCACCATTTTTCGTATATGGAACCATCAATTTTTGATCCGAATCAAGGGTATCATTTTATTTTACCCTCATATTCTGGATCACTTTTCGTTCCAGTGAACTTGCATAATCTATAATAAATTTTTGGTCCAAGTTGCCTGTATTTCTCTTTAATCTTTTTTTGTGTGAATTTGCCTTTCTTTGTTGATTGAAACTATTTATGATTTTCATGTATTTTCTCATACAGAAATTTATCATTAACTCTACCTTTAGATTTCTGACCTTTCCTCTATATGGTCCCAAAAATCCTTTTCACTTAATCTCTTCCCCTTTCCCCAGCTATTGCATTAAAGTCTCACATCAATAATGGAATTTCATCCTCTCTTCCCACCTTAATCCTTTATTCCAATATATCCATACACCATCTCTTTCCACCTCAGGCTCAGGATACCTGTTTTGATTTGCGAACGCCGAAAATTTTTAGTACTTTTCCTTTTCTTTTTGAGTGTATATGTAATAAATCTTGTTTATATTTTCTTCATTCCACTTGAATGGTCATAAATTTGGTCTCAGAAGTAGCCTGTGCTACGCGTTGCTTGTACAAAAATGCCAAAATTGAATAAATATATCAACTTGAATTTCTCTACTTTTCGAGAGGGTTCATTCCTAGTGCCATTCTCTATAATTGCAAGATTATCTCTGGTTAAAACTGAAACCATAAATCATAAATTGACCAAAAAAAAATTTAATAACAAAAATTAGAAATACTCTTAAAAGGAGAAAATTTTTCAATCACCTTTCGAAAGATTGTTATCGTTGTTTATAAATAAATATTTATTACCTTGATTCTGATTCCTATCCCAAAATATTTTCATACCTGATTTAGATTGATTCGAAGAGATTTTCAGACCCAACTATGATTCCGAACTACGAAAATTTGCAAATTGAAAATTTGAGAATTTCATGTGCCTATTCGAAACCACTGCTCTAATTTAAATAATATTTGTTAAAAATAAGATGATTTTTGCTCCCTGAATTCGCATCTAGTCAATAAAAATGCTGTGGAAAGAGTCGACTTAGCAGGCAAAAAAAAAAAAGGAAGGAATTTAGCAGATATGTTCTTATTTAAATCTAGCTATAAAATAGTCCATGAAAGATATTTAATAAAAGAGTTCAAATAATAATAAGAAACTTTACCTTTTACAATCATCCTTACACGTCTTTTACATCCTTTAGTCTTCTTTGATTAACCTTGTATATTTATTTCCTTACACCATAGTTAATTGCTGCAATTTTGTCGTGTTATATATAATTGCTGAAAGTTAATATCAACTTTGTTTGTGAAAGTTAGGGTGGTGTCATAACCTCAGTCTTGCTAGTGCTGTTTATTTTATCGAGAGGGCAGTTTTGTGCTAGTTTGATACGTCAAAAAGGTGTGCGTTGATGAGGTAGTTGGACGGTATAGGCTGTTTTAGGATTTTTATTTAATGATTGTGTTTTTGTTTACTGAATTAAGGCAATGTAGTTTCAAAAATGTGATATTTGAATGTAACTTAAAGCTAGGTGTAGACGGGAGCATGGTTCTACAGATGATGATGTAATGTAAAGGTGGCTATTTTAGTCTCTTGTTGGTTGTTCTGTGACTGATGAGTTGGATTTAGAGTACTGGAACTGGAGTAAAATTGCATCCCTAGCAAATCAAGATGATCATGAATGAGGTATGACTTTTGTTTCGATGTGTAGGAGTTTGATTATCTTTGCTTGTGTGCATTTGTTTTAAAATTTTGTAATTTTTCTATTTTGGAGAGTGGTTGATTTTTTATATATATTTTTTATGTTTGGTTTATTTATTATATATTATTATATATATATATATATATATATATATATATATATATAATATATATATATATATATATATAATATTATATAATAATTAATATATATATATATATATATATATATATATATATTATATATATAATATATAATATATATATATATATATATAATATATATAATATATATATTATATAATATAATATATATATATATAATATAACACCTGTCAAACTTGTTACAAGCTTGATCAAAGTTTGTGCAAGCTTTGACATATTTGTTTCAAACTTGTATCAAACCTCTGGGATTTTAAGCAAGCTTGTATCAACCTTTCTAGCTGTGACCGTCTCTTGCTGCAAGTTTGTGCAAGCTTACGCACACTTGTTGTAAGTTTGCAAAAAAAACTTGCTGCAAGTGTGATAGGTGTAAACTAGCAGGTTTGATACACAATTTAAATCACACTTGCGGAAATCCTTGGCAAGCTTAT
>JABUQX010096194.1:7500-15000 GCA_015478945.1 Trachelipus rathkii | reverse complement strand
TGTCGTTTGTTTGAGGAGGCCAGGTTTTCAATGCAGAGTAATACTTCTGTACCAAGATATTCCCCTTTGTAGTGGTGATCTTCAGTAACCCTCCTGGTAGAATCGATCTCTCATCTGTACTTTTGCTTCAAGAAGGAGCTGTCTCAAGCTGTTGAGTATATAAATGAGGATTAGCATGGAATGTTTAACATAGAGTAATTCAAAAATGAAAGTTTTTGTTCTAAATTTTTGGGTATAATAAATATATTTGATATTTACAAAGACCGGTTCAGTGAAAAAAAAATAATAATAAAAATAATAATAATAATAAATAAATAATATAATAATAATAATAATAATAATAATAATAATAATAATAATAATAATAATAATAATAATAATAATAATAATAATAATAATAATAATAATAATAATAATTTAAATAATTATATCAATATACATAAAGAAGAATATACAATTAGAAAATGTTATTTTTTCTTTTAATATCTCTTCGTTTAAATTATAGTCTATATATTAACTCACAGGGTATGTGTGTGTGTCTTTCTTTTAGACTAGTTAATTGGAAAAGACTAATTCCTACCTTAATTCAAGTCATAGATGTCATTGTCAGTCAGTCACTGCTGACAAAAAACAACAAAGAAACTCCAAATGACACAAAACAAAACACAAAACACAAAACTTTCCACCATCAAGTATGTAAGTTGTATTGTCATTTACCAAATATCCAAAAATATGTCGGTATGCACTCTATAATATAAATAGTATTATTGATTCATTTAACAAATTATTAGAAAAAAACTGAAATCATAATATACCCCAATTTGGGGTCAAAAATGATAATTTTGGGGTAAGTTAATTAACGTTAAATTACAAAAAATTATATTAAAATTAATTAATTTATATATATTATATACATATATATATATATATATAATATAATATAATATATATATATATATATTATATATATATAATATATATATATATATATATATATATATATATCATCATCATCATCTTCCTCCTATTTCTAGATTGGGGGTGAGGTGTGTAGCATACACCGGAACTAAAGTAGTTGAAGAACATAACGCAAATTGAGAAATTGCAGTCAAAAAAATCCACCCTAGTGGTTTCACGAGACTGCGATGGACCCTCACTGTGGCATCTTGCAATGTAGGGTTCATCCCTGGGCCGAGGCTCACAACCATACCTCATTACAAAAACCCCGCAATTCATCTTATTATGCACCTTTCTTCTTGCCTCTGCCCAACTCACATTCCTCTCCTGTCAGCATATCCTTTACTGACTCAATCCACTTTTCTTCTTTATCCAAGCCAGTTGATTCCCAACACACTCACCACTATACATACACTTAACCAATCGACTATCATCCATCCATAACCAAACCATCTCAATGTACTCTTGTTTATTCTCTCATTTACTCCTTCTTCACACCACACAACCCCCTAATGCTTTCATTCCTCGTTTTATCAATTCTTCTAACACCTAACACGCTCTAGATTGTCTACCTTGAACACATTGTACCAAAGATCTATAGCTATTTCTTATTCCAGACCATAGTTTCACTACTATACATTAACACAGGTAACAACATACCATCATGCAAAACCCTAGCATACTCAAGACATCCAACAAGTATTTAATTGCACCATCCACCTTCCTACCATTCACAACTTTCCTGCTACACTCTGCATCATCCGTTCCCTATTCATCCAACATATATCCCAAATATTTAAATTCAAGACACTTGTTCCAGTTGCTCATCATCTAACATAACTTCACACTACGAACTCCCCTCCTCATTGCTATAACCTTACTCTTATCAACATTTACTTTCAAACCCCTCCTTTTACACACCCTGCCACACCCCTCTACCAAATCTCTCAAACTCTCTTCAGATTCGCAACACAAAACCAAATCATCCACATATGATAAGGCACCCTCAACTCTCTTCCATTCTCCATCATTCTAACCTTCCCTTGCCACCCCTCCTCTTATTTTTTCATAACTCCAGCCGTATACAAATTAAATAATCAAGGAGACATAAATAACACATCCCTGCCTCACTTCGCTATTAATATTAAACCAATCACTTTCAACTTCATTTATACTTACACAAGCTTCACTATCGTCATACATACCTTTGATTCCATTCAGAAGCCTACTGATGTTGGTGGTAGTTCCACTCAGAAACGTACCACCAACACATTCAGCATAGGAAGTATTGTCGAGTTCTTCTTTTAGTTCATCGTGGTGTAGTGGTCAAACGCATACACGTTCATCTGCTAGGGTCCAGGTTCGATTCCCAGCAGGGTGAAATGCTTAAGGGGGTATTTTTATCAATACCTATTAACACTGCGATCAATGCAGTTTACTTATCTACATATATAATATAATATATATATATATATATATATATATATATATATATATATATATATATATATATATATATATATATATATATATGTAAAATGAGATTTGTATAAAACTTACCAAATTCTTTTAAAACCCTAACTGGGTGTTCAGGCCAATTGTCGCCTGGAGCTTGTCTGGAAATCAGTAGCTTATTTTTTCTCCCTTCAGAGATAACGTTTGGGTAAAAACAGGTGTTTTTATCGCAGTTGATCCAGTTTGTTGAAACAATAGCTGAAGCACCATTTTCCTCCGTAAAGAGCACAATGGCAAATTCCATTTTTTATTTAAATATCTATAAATTTGACAATTCCCTGTAGAATAAATTGGAAAAGAGTAATAGTGGAAAGGCAACTTGCTAATTTATCATAAAAAGGACTGTTGTAAAAGTTGCTATTCTCAAAAAAATTACCTACAAATAAAACATCTTTTGAGAGTTATGAGAAAACACCATATTTTCAACCATAACACTCCCACATTTCAAGGAGCAATAATTAAGAATTAGGATATGCTGCTAAAATATTATAACAGGAAAACTGAATACATGAATAATGTTTGGTTGCATGTGAACTAGGAAGAAGAGTGCCTCTAAGGTAAGATTTGGAAATACTAGGAAAATTACAATTAGAAGTTAATTTTGAAAGAAGATATGAATTTGAAAATATCCTTTCAATTAACCTATGAATTTAATTGGAAAATAATCTAAAAAGAGTGTAACAGAGGAAAAGCGACTTGCTTATCATCAAAATTAAACAAAACCATTTTCCCTGCAATATCAGTAAATAGCCTTTCTTGAAGAGCAGATAATTAGAAACTTTATATATACCTAAAATAGAACTGTCTATAAAAGGCCTGTTGTAAAAATTGCACTTTTCCAAAAATTCCCTACAAAGGATAACCATCTCTTTACAGTTATGAGAAAACACTATATTTTTAACCACAACAACACTCCCACATTTCAAAGAGCAACAAGAATTTAGATATGTTGTTTAAATATCATAACAGGAAAAATGAATACATGAATATTGTTTGGTTGCATCTGAACTTCTAAGAAGAGGACCTCTAAAGAGAGATTTGCAAAAAACTAGGAAAGCTACAATCAGAAGTTAATTTTGAAGTAAAATATGAATCTGGTAACACCTTTAAATTAAAGGTATAGTCAAGTTTGAATTCATATTACTAGGCATGGTTTGTGAAATATTTTTAAATTTTTAAAAATTTAGATATTGTATATATATACTATTATATATCTATCTTATAACTAATATTTATACGTATAGTATATATTAATAAATATAAATTATATATATATATAATATTTATATATATATTTCATATATGATATATAAAGATTCATTTGATATCCATTTATAGTATGTCTTCCAATTATTTTTACAATATGTTTTTTTTAGATCGATAGTATTTATTTGCACTGGTGATTGTAAGTACAACTAATTAGCATAGAGTGGATAGGAATGAAAGTTGGTTTTCCTTGGAGTACGAGCTTGGATATGGGCAAGAATTTGAGTCTCCTTCTTGCTTTGTATAAAGATGTCATTTGTTTGTGTTTAGTACACTTTTATAGTTGGAGTGATGTTAGTAACTAATTCGCTCCGATTTTTTAGCAAAAACTTGAGATGACTAAAACATTTACCAACAATTACATATTATACCCACGTCTTCAAAAACTTATTTAAAAGTTAGCGAGCAACATGCTTTTAAAATGAGTATTGGTCGGGCATAAATCAAGCAAAGTAACAAAAAAAATGGTTTAGACCAAGTTGCAGAATATTATATCATATATATATATTTATAATTATATATTTATATAATGTAAGGTATTATATTTACTTTATATGAAAAGGTTTGTAAATGTTAATATTGAGTCATACATATTATATATATAGTATATATATATTATTAGAACTAAGTTTGAACCATGTCTGTGTTGATTTTTAGGAAAAGTCCAAGAAAGTCACGAAAGGGAGGTTGTTCCTGAAATTCGAATAGATCTTTTGCATAAATGATAAATATTTTTACAATAATAATATTATAGCGAATTAAAGAATCTTTTGGTGCTTGGGTTTGATAGGCACATGTGCGATTCTTATTGTCTTTTTGTTTATATAATTTTAGTGCATTTTAAGCCAGTTTTTGTAGACAATTGACAAATAAAGTTGAGCTTTTAATTATATTTAGAATAAAAATTAAAAAAAAAAACTGAAAGTTTGAAGTACAAACTTCATTAATGAATTTTGTTGGACAGATGATTATTGAAACAAAAATTATAGGAAAGTTATGAAAGAAGCATATGTTTATTACTTTACATAATCATGGGATTGAATTGATCTCACTTAAGATAAATGTAAATGTGATTATATTTGCATAAAAAATTATGCTTGTGATTTTAAAAAAAATATATTAGTATTCTGGAATTGATAATAAATAGATTTATTGGTTATCTTGATCCAGTTAAGCATCCTTTTGAATTTTTTTTGAATCTACGCAATCAAATAAAGTGTACAAAGCGTTGGTACTTAGATGAATGTTTTTTTACCATGCAAAGTGAAATAAATTCTAAATATAAATGTTCTTTCATTCAGGTGAGTATTTATATAATAAATAAAGGTTATTTGAGTTTGTTGTATAAACATGATTTATAACTTTTTAACAATATTTTAAGGTGTCGAAGCGTTTATTACCTAGTTTACTTGGATTTTTAAAAATTTTTAGCTTCAGTTTTATGGAATGTGTTGGAATTAATGAATCGATATGTATATGGGGAGGAAAAAATTTGGGAGCCGATAAAATGATCAAAAATTATTTAAACATTAAAGAATAAAGAATGTAATTCCTAATCAAAATGTAAATATAAAATTTAATATATATATTATATTAATATAATACTATATATATATTATCTATTATATATTATATATATATATATATATAATATCTATTTATATATAATATATATATATAATATTATATAAGTATATATAATATATATCATATATATATATATATATATATATATGATTAAAGTTTTATGATAGAGAGGTTTGAAATGTTTAGTATGTTACCATGGGGATGAAGATATAAACGTATATATAAAAAATTTAAAAAAAAATATGATTATTATAATCTGTTAATTATATTCTGTAGTTTTAGATAGGCTGATGGAGTGAGATAACGAAACTTTATAAAAAAAAAAAAAAAAAAGCACAACTGAATATGTTACGTGGGTGTAAGAAATTTGATGGATTAGATAATCTAATATATATAATATATAAATAAGTATATATATATAATATATTATTACTATATAATATTATAATATAATACTTATACTATATATTAAATATATGCTATATATATATATATTAATATCCTATAATGTATAGTATACGTAGGTATATTATTATATATATATATATACATGATATATTAATATATAATATATATAATATGGTAATATAGCTGGGAAAGTTCTATATTTGAATCAGTGCATTTTTTCTGAAAAAATTCTAAGTTCAAAAAAATTTATAGTTTAAAGAAAGTGAAGTTAAGTTAAGTTTTCTTTTAAGAATTCTTTAGTGGCAAGCTTCTGGAATTATGCAAGAAGCTTGACACTAAGAATTTTTTTAAAACCTATACACCGCGCTGAAGTTAAGAGTTCGATTTGGCAGAGACAAGATCACGACACTGTGACCAGGATAGCCAAGAAAATCATATATGTATATGTAATTATATATCTATAATATATCTATATATATTATTTAGTATATTACTATATATATCTTATATCTATTTATATCTATATTGTATATAGTTATACTGGATGTGAGGTGTTAAAAATTTAACAAATATCAAACTTTTAACTTGGCAATATTCAGTACAGTAATGAAGTTACAAAATGACTGATACCAATTATTGATACTAGCTTCATTATATTATAGTATAGTATTTGGAAAACAGTTTTATAACAAAAGTGATACAAAGAAATGGAGTGGGGGGGGGGTAAAGAAGGATTTACTATTCTGATGAGTGATCTGTGGCATAGATCTATGGTCAGTTTTGGGTTTGTGAGTGCTAGTATTAATGTTATTTAAGATTGTTAAAGGTGTGTGTGTGGCTTATATGGATCATTGAGGTGATTACTTGAAGCGGAGTGAAATTATTGACTGATTATGATGTTTTGGATGGATGAGTAGGGGGGCTGAGAGTGGATGTGGTTTTGTGATCAATTGATGGGATGGTGATGAAATGAGGAGGATAATGGGTGTCTTTGGGGGTAGCAGGAGCAGAAAGATTATGGTAGTAGGGTGATTAGAATTTGTTGCCTATGAGGAAATGGTGATAAGTATATTTTTTTAAAAAATTTCATAGTTAAAAGAATGTGAAAGGAGGTGTGTGAAGTCAAGTATGACTTGTTTTACCGTTGAAGACGAGACAATTTAAATATGTGGTGGATATTAAATCAATGAGAAGGTTGGGGATGGGAACATCGGATTCAAAAAATATTTGATGAAAAAAATTAGGTTAGTGGGGACGTTGGATGAAGAGGAAATAAGTGGGGAAGTGAAATGTAAGGAGTACAGAATGAAAAAAAAATATGTAAGTACTAATTAAGATTGTTTAAGTTGGTTATATTGAAGTATAGTTACTAAATTCATATATAATATTTCTATAGGAGTCCGGTAGTGTCTCAATCTAGCCTAAACAGCTGATTTACATTTTCCATAAAACTTACATGAAATGTTTAAAATTAGTAAAGAGTAAAAAAAAAAGTTAAGAAAAATAGCTAAAAAAGTTATTGAGGTCTATAATTTTATATTCCAGGATATTTACTGACAGAATTTCTTTTCTAAAATTTTGTAGACCAACAGTGATGAGTGATGTTAACAAACGAAATATTTTAACCAGATGAATCACTGGTTTAGGTTGGTAAGGGGCTGAGGTCCTTAGAATAATTTGTACTAATATGCCATTAAAGTAATATAAGATATCATTTCTAAATTTGTAAAATTCAAAATTCTAAAAATGCTTACTATGAACAACAGG
>JABUQX010096193.1:0-40419 GCA_015478945.1 Trachelipus rathkii | reverse complement strand
ATATTATACTATATTATATTATATATATATATATATATATATATATATATATATAATATATTAATATAGTATATATATATATATTGATATTAGAATATATATAAATATATATATATACTATATATATATGTATATATAAGATATATATATATATATATATATTAATATGTAATGATAGTATATATATATATATATATAATTATATATATATTATATATTAGTATATATATACTATATATATATTATATACAGCACTACTCTTCTTTATACAATATAACTGTTGCGCTAGGCTATCTATATAATATCCTTATCGATTCAGTCTTGACTTCACCTCGCTATTATAATATAGAGTTATTAGCATGTATCGTTGACTGTTGAAACTTAGCAAGTAGTATCTTTTTTATATATGGTATGGCATATAGAAGTATGCGATTTTTATATTATTATATAATAGTAATATATATATATATGATAATATTATATATTAATATATATATAATGAATAATGGTCACTTTCCACGTCTGTTGTCCAATTCTAATATGTCAATATGTCCAATTAGCGGCATCTAGGAAAATGAAATTGATTTAAAAGACACATACATGGGATCTATTCCGGGATAGTCACGATCGGAACAAATTTTTTTAAATACTTGACGTATAATGTTGTTCTTTGTTGCATTTATGTTGTGTGTGTATGTTTTCTTTTTTTGTCTATAGTTTAGTATGTCAGGACATGTTGGCACACTTGCGTACCTGGGCTTGGACGCTTTTGACCTTTTTTTGAAACTTCGCGACCTTTTTTGAAGCTCGATTTTTACCTGCCCTTGACCTTTTGGGCCTTCACCTTTTTGGGCCTTGAGCTTTTTGGGCACCCAATTTTTTGAGACCCAAATTGTTTGGCCAACCCTATTATTTGAGAACCCAAATTTTTTGCAACTCTCCCTAATTTGCAGGAGACCCTAATTTTTGCAACCCTTCGAAGAGGGTTGCGCCAAACGGTTGCGTAAGCACCGTTGTACGTACCCACCCGAATTTTTTCGGCCATTTCCCTTTGGTCTTCCATCGGTCAATTTTGGCCCACCCTAATTTTTGGCACCCTTTAGGGCTTAGCCCTATTTTGTTGACATGTCTTTACCTTTTTTTGTCCATTTGACCTTTTCTCCAAAGCTGCCAGATACCATGGGTCAATATTTGCCCACGGTAATTTTGTTGGCGTTCCTTTAGGGTCTTAGCCCTTTTTTGATGTCTTAACCTCTTTTGACCATGAGATTTCGGCCTTGACCTTGCCAGATACCATGGGTCAATTTGGCCAATGCTTAATTTTTTGCCCACTTCGTGGGCCCACCGCGTCACAGGTATTTGTTCCTAACTTGAACGTATGTTATAATCTAACCTAACACACACACACACACGGAACACCACGGACACACACACAAACAACACACAGCATACACAGACCACACACACACAGGTATACTTACACTCACACACAGATTTACTTACACACGCAGATTTAACTTACACTCACCCAGATTTACTGATACCTTGAATAGCACACATTTTCACTATGAACACTGATATACACTCCATTCACGGTATGACACTTACATGGTGATAACACATTAGACACTTACATTTACACTGTATACACACAGCAGTAACAAACACGAGGACTACGCAACCGTATAGATCTGCTGGCCACTGGCTCAAATGTTGGATAGTTTAAGACATCGAGGAGGATGGAGTATTATGATTGTCTCGATATGTTGTGACGTCAACTCATTCTGGCTGTTCATCTTTGATCGGTGGGGCCGGTATACTTGAAATCATTACACGTTGGTGATCTCCAACACCGCTAAGGGAAGTAATCCCAAGTTGATGTTCTGATTAGTGTTCTCATGAGATATTTGTGGAGTGTTCAGGTTGAGTGAGTGCCAGGTGGTGATCGTACTGACAGAAGAGTCTGCGAAGGACAATAAGAAGTGTTCTCAAGTGAGTAGCCAACTACAGATGCGAATGCCATGAGTTGCCACAAGTGGAAAACGTGTCTCCCACAATCAGTAGCTCAATACGATGACTGGATGGCCTCGCCCCTCAGTGCCAGACGAGTGCCGGACGATTTTCGAAGCCTCTCTCTCTAGCCTCCCCTGAGCCCTAAAAATAGCCCTAATAAGGGTGTCTACCCTTAGTTAATAAGGTATGAGGAATCGATTGGTGGATATTATAAGCCTTTGGAGTTAATGCTATAAGCAAAATCAAACATACTATGAGTTAGTCATTTTTATAAACCTTATAAACGATAGATATAATACTATATCTATAGTATTATACTTAACTACTATTATATATGATATATATATAATCATAGGAGGGCAAATTAAGTTAAACATATATATATAGTATAGTTATAGCATTTGGTATTTTATTTATTATTATATAGCTTAGCTCATACGGGTATTGGTATATAGAAGCAATTGTATATCCTATTATGCTGGATTGTCAGCTAGCATAATTTTGAGACTACATGTTGACCGCAAACATTTTCAGGTCCCAACGTTCGCAGTGTGGAAGCCCCACTTCGCGAAACCAACGCGTTGCGCCGCGGCGCAATAATAGTACCAGCCATCGTCGTGCTCCCGCAGGGGCAGAAGACGCTCGGTATCTTCGCCTGGCACAGTAATTAACACTCCGCCGCCCGCGCTGCGAATCCGCGGATTCGCAATATTATCACGCTCTAAGAGCACGAGACAGAACCAAAAATGGTCGTGGTATCAATGTAAACTATCAAAGATCTCTCCTTTTTCATTAAAGTTAATCACCGGCAGGGGACCTCGAATAGAAGTCATTGTCATTGCTCTTATCATACAATCTGTGACGCACCTCTCTTATTAATACATAACGGTCGATGACGTTTACATCACCTCAGTAGCGGGCCACGCCAAGTCTCGGAGTAAATCCGTAGTAAAATCAATAATAAACGATAGTTACTAACACGCTAAGGATATAGTATTTTGACGTGTGTTTAACTCGACTTTTACATGTCTCTTTAACTCACTGTCTTGACTGCTTTTAACTTCCGCTGCTTTTGCTTTAACTCATATACACAGGTTACATACCCCTCTAAAGACCAGTAATGAAAATCAGTAAATCAATAGAGGTGTTACCTAAACCCTAAGGGATTAGTAGTGCTTTTTGTCATTTACTGCTTTACTGCTTTTATAGTCCATAAATTATCATTCTGTAACTCATGTTTATATTGCTTGTTTAACTCACATGTTTACTGTTGTTACTGCTTTAACTCAGTATATTTATTACCATATTGACATACCTTAAAGCAGTAAATCAGTTAATCAATAGAAGAGATGGATGTTACGAGTCAGGGAATAGTGCATAGCTTGTTTGTTTATTACTGCTTTACTGTGCTTTAACGTTCACTGCTTTGTAATGCTTTAAACTCTTCTGGATTAGCTGCTTTATACTACTCGTGCATTACTGCCGTTAACTCTTTATGTACTCTATTAACCTCTACTCTGCTTTACTGCTTTAAACTCTCTGTTGATAAACTCTCTGCTCATCTCTCTCTAAAATGTTTGAGCTTTTACATGTTATTAACTCATTGCTTGTACTAGTGTATAACCTCATAGATATAATATTATTGAACTCCTATGTTATTTCTTTTAATATGTTTCTATTTTGTTTTATATTTGTATAATTTATTGTATTAATTTTTTTATTTCTATAATTTATGATTTTGTTTTTAATACTTTGTATCCTGATGAAGATGTTTGAATATGCATGGTAAGAAATAAAAACACCACAACAGAGTTCTGTTATATAAACATTTTATTTTAAATAAAATTGTACTCAGAAATTATTGTGAATTAAAACATGACTTCTGCTTGTACAGCTTTAATTATCTCATTATTCGTATGTAATTCACTTAAACGAAGTATGGATGTGGGAGAAAAATTTAGTGTGTACGAAGTCTTGGGCATACATGTCTTGTAGACTGAGGCCTACAGTTAGATGTGGTAAAAACCTTTCTGAATTATATTAATATTTAAAAGTGAAAGGGAGACTTGTTTGAACAAACCCCTGCTATAATGAAACCTTTGTCAAGTTTAATATCAGGAAAAAATTTAAAATGGAGAATTTAAAGATGTGATTCAATTTCATTAAGGGATATACGATATTAGATCGCTTGGATAAATATACTATTTGGTCACAATAGAAATCTAGTTGTATTAGATGAGTATTAATGGACGCACAAAATGTTGCATTTGGAAGAAATAGAAGAATATGGCACGTTCACAGTTTATTCTCGACCAATCTAAGTATCTCTAGAATGTTCGAAAAGAGGGATAACACACAGCAATTATGTTTTCATCAAAGCAAGCATATGCGAAGATCGTTTCTGTTTCAACAACAGTAATATTTCATGTCCTGTTATGGACTAGAGATGGAAGTGAGTCAAAAATTAATGTAATGAGAAAGCACAACTTCTGTAAAAAGACTTTCCCCCTCTACGAAGGAAGAAGGCTCTACTGAAGGCGTATTAAAGAGTACGCGATCCCTCACGGTTATTTGATGTGTGAACTTCACCCCCAAAAACACGTACAGAGTTATTCCGCACCCTTCACTTATGAGATAGAAACTGTAGACATACCTGAATAATGAGTCTCTAGTTTGCAAAATATTTACCTCATATAAAAAAATTTAAAAAGTGAAACCTCTAAAAACGTAAATTAATTAGTGAGGATGAGAAATTTCACCAGTGTGTATGTTAAGTCTGTTTAAATCTTATAAAAGGAATGTTCCTTTAAACAGACCTTAGAAGGTAAAGGAGTCCTATAGGAAAATCATTAAAAAACTTCTCAATCACATTAAAAATCTGAAAAATCAAAGAAGTTTACTCAACTTTAACAGGGTATTCCTAAAATTACTCTTCTCCGTTATAGCTCCATTGATAACTGACAGTTTGGTGCCGCCGTATGAATGAGAGAGTAAGGTGCAACGTAGCGTGACAATATACATGAGTATGACGCAAAAATGAAAGAGAATATCAAATTAAATAGCAGCCATCGGGAGACCTGCGTAGAATTTGTCAGGTTCCTCAGATTTCCAGCGTGGTCACCAGCCCATCAATATGGATCTAGTCAGCATGGTGGCCGCCGCTTTGCGGCAATCCCACAGGAGTGACAGAAGTATAATCAATTACTTCACAACGACACGCCTACGCATGATTAAGACCAAGACGAGGTGAGCATAAATAAAACATAATGTCACAAATTCCCAGCAACACTAAGGCAGGCGGCACCAACAGATACCTATGATGTGTGTGAACGAATCAGTGTATCTAGTCAAAGAGGCCTCTACCTCATAGCTTATATGATCCTAAAGTTTAAAATGCCAAAAAGTACGAGAGAAAGAAGTTTACGTAGTGATAATTAAAAAGAGTGGTAAAGTCGTGATAGTTGAGAAACGCACCTGGGGAAAAAAGAGATTACTCAAAGAATGCCATTACAAAAATTGAGGTAGATTTTAAAGACTTGCAACCTAAAACATGATCCAATCCCTACGAATAGTCCCAATACCGATTTAATGTAGAGAGAATTCTTGAAAAGTTAAAACTTGAAGTTGAAAAATGAAGATAAATTTAAAAATATCCTAGAGGATAGCTTACCTTACCTAATAAAGTGCGTAAATCAGGAATATGACTTTATATAATATTATGTTATTTTAAAAGACCAATTAACATGGAATGAAGCAGGACAGATTAGAAAGAAAAAAGAAGAGTGCGTAATTGATGATGAAGATAGTAGTAAAGGATAATATTGTTGTAAATTTAGATAGTTCTGATCTCTTTCAGCGTAGAAACTGGAGAGAGGCCCTGTTACAAGGAATGGAATGATATTCAACAAGATACTTCTAGAACTGATATTAATTTCCCCCGACTTTAAATCTTTAGAGAATACAAGGCGATAGCAGACTTAGATAATACCCGATGAACACCTAGACCTGATTTCAGGAAGTCCATCAGGGCATCTTCTTACGATCAGGATACAATGTTAAAGGTTGTTACCACGAGGACACGAATAAGTAAAAACACCTAGATATAAGCCTAGATTGGAATTAAATCGGTAATATAATTGTATTATATATAATTAATATATTTATTTAGCTATATATGTATATTTTGTGTATATAAAATAAATTGTTCATTTTCAATATATTTGCTTTTTCTTTATTCCAAATTTCACTTTTTATACAGGTATGTGTAGCAAAATATATATATATAGATAAAATATAGGATATATATAGAATATAATATAGTAATATAGATTTATATATATTGAGATATATAATATATATAAGTAGTATATAAGATAAAATATATATATTATATATAAATATAATAGAATATATATAGTAGTATAATATATTATAGTATATAACGCTTTAACACGTGTATGGCAGTACGAACAACATGGGAGGCGAGGAGAGTAGTGAATAAGTTATTGAATTTCAATCTGAGTGAGCCAAATAGTTATTGGGAGGTTTTTCAACTGTTTGCTTAGAAAGAATCCTATATAATTGAGAGGAAAAATGACGATAAAGAAATATTTAGAGGTGAAGAGGCATTTTACTCTAACAGTATAAACCTGGTAAGAAAATATAAGAAAGTATTTCCTAAACGGAAATTACCATGATCTCCGCAAGCTCGATAGAAGAAGATAAAAGAGAGATATAGAGAGATATATGGCAGTGGAGATTTTATCGGAATGAGATATAAAATAGAGCGTCTTATATGAAGGATATTCGTAATCTATAAGATATTACAATTGACGGTATACTCTATGATACTTGTGGTTGAAGCCAATAACAAGATAAAAGATGTCAAGCAGCAAGTCATGCCGATGCGAGTGTAAAGGTGAATAGATTTTCTGGAGGTTGACATACAATCGGTAGAAGAATAAACTGGCGAGAAAAGGGAATAGGATTTACATTAGTGTAAATGGATTAGGAACTATGATTGCTAATTATGAAGGATCAGAAATGTCGCATATGTTAGCACAATACATTTTCGAATCAAAAGACGAATAAGATAGGCAGACATATAGTTAAAGAATCTAGGCATGGATAAAGGCGTAAAGGTATACTATGGGTAAAAGAGCGCAAATGCACTAACGGTACTAATGTGTGTCCTCTAAAAATAGAAATGACGTCTCTCATAATATTGATTATACATTAACGGAAATTGGGCAAGTGAATGTATAGCATATAATACTAATGTGTTTGCCTGATAACGGCTCTTACACTCTAGGACTGCGGACTAAAAGTGATAGGAGCCCTCTATATAGAAATGTCAAGAACTAGAAGGACGCGTCTAGATACCCCTCTACGAAGGAAAAAGAACGAACAAAAATAAAAGGAAAATGTCAGGAATAAAGGTGACGTAATAGACCTATGTGTAAGAGTTTCTCGAACAGAAAGGAGAAGGATTTAGAAAGAGATAGTGATAGATATTGGACTACTGAAGTTATTTAAAGTGCACCAAATGCCAACCATTCAGTGTGATAGTTGGTCAAAGGTTATATTTATCTGAAAACGATTTAAGATCGGTTGAAAAAATATAAAGAGCGATATATATCTCAAACAGGCAATGATACAAAAAGTACGCGCTTCCCTCCTGTAGACTCGACAAATGAATATAAAACTTGAAAGAGGATTAAAAGATAACAAAAGAAAGCGCTATAAATATATTTGTTTTATCTTCTGCTTGAATTGTCATTTGCCCTGGAGTCTTGATAACTACTTAAAAGGTGATTCACTGAAACACTTAGAACCAATAAGTAAGAGATAAATGGAAAAATAATATAAATACATGGAGGAGTGGTAGATCACTTTTATATACCTCTCCCGTCTTCAGCCTCCTTGGATTTACATCCTGATAAATAACCTCCGTCGGCATTTCAGCGCAGCCGTCTTAAGGAATTCCTTATACAACTTGAATAGAGGCATACGAAGTAGGATTATGTGAAAATGATATTAAATACGGACACAGATGAAAACTTTACCTCACCGAAACTATGCGGAATGTAGGTGTACAGAAGATGCTGAGAATTGATGGTGAAACATATATTAGAAGATGAAGATATTCTAGAGAATATTAGACTTTCGGATCTCCAGGATTGGCACATAAAGAATACTTCTTTGAAGAATTATTACTGCGGAAAGGTCATATTATAAGTGCGGTGCCTGCTTTTTTCATGTCATTAAAACGTTTCTCTATTGATATGAGCTGATATTTAATTGTTTATTTTTCCTTAGATGTCTCCAAACTGGAAATGCTCAACTATGAAGTTAAAGTAATAATATCGTTAAGATCAAAAGTTAGTGTAAACCTGCGAGATCGTGACATGTTTTTTCTCGAACGATCACCATGCAGCGTAAACATATTCGTAAAGCGTTGGTTAGATGCTGCGCTGGAGTATACTTATGTTCAAGGATGATATCGCCTCACTTATGTTGAAAGGAGAGAGTATCACTCGGACTTATCTGTGCGAGAAAACTAAGCCAACTTGGAGTTTCGCTGAGCTGATGAACAGAAAAGACGACGCGCGCCAGACCGAGAGGTACTGCATGTATAATTACCCCAGGACCACGGCAGATTGCGTCAGATTTCAAGTTCATTAATGTGGCGCAATCTCTTTTCTACTACACCATAAATATTGCTCTTGATAAATTAAGTAGGTAAATACTAGAAAGTGTCCTTGACTAAGAAATAGTTGTATAGTTTTCCCAAAGAGAGGAAAGTTATAACAAACATTCCCTAATGTTCATTACCTACCTCTAGTAATATGGGAATCAAATATTAGACTCTGTACGGTATGCATAGGTAGAAAAGAAGGATGTAGAGGAAATCCCTTCCCTTTACGGTTACGAGGTACGCTACATTGTTGCAATTTCATATTAGAGAAAGAAGGAGATTAGCAGTAAATTACAGGTGAAATGAATAATGCTTTATAAGAGGTGTAGTCAGATTATATTTTTCATTTCTGAGACTGATAAAATGAGCAACGATATTAAAGATGAGTTATAAGAAAACGAGTATACGTTCTAGTAATAATGGAACGATAGATAAAGGGTATTCTCAGGGAACAAAAATGCCAGGGGGTATGGGTATGGCCTTGTAGGATTTTTTGCCAAGCTAATTGGAGAAGTGCAAGGGCCTGACTACTCAGAGGGAAGAGCTGGGGGAAATGGAGGTAGTAGAGTAAAAAGCGTATAAGAACAGGGTTTGCATAGAGGGCTATATGTCAAATAATTTCTGAAGGGAGATATCCTCCGCTACAGCGAGTTAAAAGAACGTATAGCCGTAATGTTATCAGATGAGGAATAGATATGGATGATTCTGTTTAGCGTAATCGTAGAAAATCTTGTTGGCGTAGAATCGATTAGCATTGTCATAATAGAGAAATAAGTTTTCATCTGAATTATAAAAATGTGTAAAGTTTCAAAGGTTATAATGGATATGCATATAGCTATTGTACTAACTGATCCTTTATATGATGTGTGATATATATAAGGTAACGGTTTGTCATGAAAAGATGTTCATATTATACGGCCAGAGGCATCGCACTAATACATAGTAATTGCATGTATTCTTCAATACTGTACTTAGTCGCTGATTGTTAAGTTGTAAAGAAGTGAAATTAGGGTATACTCTTCTCTCACGATGAACTTGGATCTCTTCTCAATGAACCCAACACAGATTAGCGTTAGCGAGTCAAACTTTTATCAGTACATTAATCCTCTGTTTTCAATATAGCCTGAAATATCAGAATGTTCCTTAGGATATGGCAACATATTCCAGGCCTTCCTGAATCTCAGTAATAGGTAGTCCCTCGTAATGGTGTTGTATATATGTAAAAACTTGGCGAGGACAAAAGAACCTGACTCGTATAAAACGGATCTTCCTTCGGGATGATGACACTTATATGAAGTATATTACAGAATCGAATAATTTCCTGTAGTTACAATGGTTGTTCAACCAGGTTTGAAGATCTTATCCTTAACTGTCGGAAGCTTCACTAGTTCGGCAGCGGCTAATTATCTTCTTATAGAAGCTGATATATTAGAAGCAATATTGTTAAGATATGTCAGCGACGCTAATCAATGCTCATCTCCAAGTCAATGTGGTTTGTATATCGATTTGTTACAAGAAGGATATAGCCGTACTACATTGGAATTTATCTTCAAAATACTCATAAAAAATATTTGTGAATTTGTACAGGTCGTTCTAAAATGAGTTCGATATCTTCTCTCAAGGATAAGACTATTCTACCATCTGTAGGACTATAGAAGCATTTTTATCACGGTCAAGATCCCTAAATTAGAGGATTGCTTTGTATAAGATATATATAAAGTAAGTTACCTTTATTCTAGAACTGTATGTCCAGACGCTGTTTTCAAAACTGCTGGGCTTATCTCTGTTAGAAAGTGAAATATCGTCAACGCGGCATTGGAATTAAAATTCGGCTTTTGAATGACTGACAGCAAAGTACCTATTAAGAGAGTGAAAACCAAGATATATATTTAAATTTCATCAGGAGTATTCAAGTTCATATCACCTAACATTGTGAACGGATAATATTACCAAGAAGTAATGAAAATAAGGGAGATTTGGTATTGAGAAATGGAAGCCGACTAAATCCGGGATATGATATAAAAAGTGCACCCTATAAATTCACACCTTTCGGAACTATAGGAGGATCAGATTTAATGTATAGAATGACTGCACCTCACGAGTATACGTGAATTTATGAAAAGTAGAGTCTATACAGCTGGAGATGCATGAGCTGGTGTTAGGCGGCCTTTTTAGACCTTAATAGCTAGCGAAACTAGCTGGTATAATAAGTTGTGAAATGAAAATAGGAGGAGAAAGGCTTTATTCGTGTGAAAGAATCACCGGAAAGAGGATGCTCTCAAATATATGCCCGATGATTTGAACTCTTACTGCGCTTTCGTTGTAAACGCCTATCATTTAAAACAGTTATTGAGAAGGGCACCATATAAAGACAGTCTCTCTGTTTCTGGATCGAGTCTACAATCACCCATCACGGGTAGTGGTCGGTGGATGGAACTGTGGCATACTTCTCAAACTCACAATATAATTGACAGAGTACAGTCAAACGAATAACTTTATGGGAATTATTAAAGATGAATGAAGAGCGAAATGATAATCTCTCACTGGTGTTTAGTAAAAGGATGGCATTATCGCTCTTTTTAGGTGTGGTTTCACGCTAAATATAGACAGAATAAAACTCGTAAGTTGGAGAAGAGGCAACCTGCTTCATATATTGATACCTAAAATCTGGGCGTCTCGTCACATCAAACGCTACAAGGACGAAACAGTCCTCGAGATCAGTCCGCTTTAAGATGAAAAAACCTAATGCATGTATACAGGCAAAGTAATGATTCTGTTGACTTAAATTTAAATGATAATGATGTATATCACGAACTTGATGTATATTTGAATAATATAAACGATGTAAGGTGTGTAGAAAACGTTATGTCTGTATAGCCTTGTTACAACGTCACATATATGTCTAAGTATGTATGTGGAGTCTATTGTATTTATTTATTATGTGCTTTTTAAATAATGTACTGTTTTTAATAACTTGTAAATATATTTGAATGCATAGAAGTAATGACGGGGTGATGACGAATTGATATTGGTATAGTTTCGATGAATTATGAGATACACAGTGCTGTTATAAATAATAATATACTGCGGAAATGTATATAGCATGCCCTGCTATGAGGTAGACTCGATAAATACTATAAGAAAATGACGGTTTTGTATATGACAATTGTACGTACAATTTCTGTTAAAATCAATGATAGTTTCGATATAACAGAAAACTCCTGTGATGTGTATTTTTGATATCTCTACATTACAAATTAAAAATAAAAAAGATGATGAAACAAAACTGAAAATAGCGCGAAGTAGAGAAAATCACATGTACTCAAATAAGTAAGAAAAAATAAGAAATAAATTAAATGTAAATAAATATATGAAGTTAAAACCTAGTAAAGCAGTGAGATCAAAGTCAGTAAGGCAGATAGTAACGCATTAAAAGGTCAGAGAGTTAAAGTGAAGTAAGAGAGAGTTTAAGCAGATTGATAAAGGCAGAGAGTTAAAGCAGTAATAGACAGTGAGTTAAGCAGTGTAACAGTTAAAACAAAAGACATACTTAACCCTTGAGTAACACCTCTATTGATTTTTTTACTGAATTTAGAATTATCTTAAAAAAAATGCAATAGTTTTTTATGTGTCAATGATTAAATGTTTTTAGATTTATAAATAGAAAATATTGATATATTAGGAGGTTTAAAAAAAAAGGCAAAGGGAGTCTGACCAATGTGTATATTTTTTCTGGGGTTATTTTTTTTTTTTAAAGGGCACCAGACGTAAAAGAACCTATTGAAGGTTAATAAGCTAGTAACAGCAGTTGTTAAAAACAAAAGCATACGATAATCCCTAGGCGAGTGTTTAGGATTAACACCTCTATTTGATTTACTGATTTACTTGCATTTAAGGAGTATGTAATGTATATGTTGGTTAAAAGAGTAAAGCAGCGAAGTATATAAAGCAGTAAAGCAGGAGAGTAAAGCCAGTATGAAAGCAGTAGAGGTTAAAGCAGGAAGCAGTTAAAACAATAAGCCTCAATACTAAGATCCCTGTTAAGGTGAACACCTTTACTATTGACTTTATGAATTACTGCTTTAGGTATGTAATGTTAATAAATATATAATTGAGTTAAAAGCTCGAAGTATAAAACATGTGAGTTAAGCAGTAAACAGAGTAAAGCAGTGAATTAGCGAAGAGAGTTTAAATGCAGTATATTTAAATGAAACACGCAGTAAAACGAGGAAGCATTCCTATCCCCTAGTGTGTTAGGTAAATCCTCTAATTGATTGTACTCGAATAGTACTGCGTCTCTACGGTAATTCGCTTATGTGATCGAGTAAAGCCACGAAGATAAAAAGAGCTGAAGAGATAATAGAGAGCAGATGAAAGCAGGTGATGTACCAATCGAGAGGAGCCGCAGAGTTAATAGCAATGTAAAGCATGAGTCTACACAGCCGTAACCAAGAGTAAAACAATGAGCATACTGATTCCCTTTGTTGTTAGGTGTGAAGTTACCTCTATTGATTTACTGGTGAGGTGTTAGCGTCTGTTAAAGGTATCTTCGTAATAGTTCAATTAAAATAGTATGGTTAAAGCAGTTAAAAATGAATGACTCATAGGTATTTGAAAGAAATTTAACTAACCTGTGAATAGTTTACACTTATATCCATATTTTTTCCGAGAAATACGGACACCGTTGTATATTTGGCGGTCGGTGCCGAGACCGCACGTCACGGCGTTACGCGGGGCAGTAGTGTGTGCGGCAGACGCGGCGGGCGGGGAATATTGCGGGTTAGCGGTGGACGCTCTAGGCGGCGAGGGTTCGCGACGGGGTCACCGCTCGGACGCGGACTCGGACTCGGAAACGTTTGCGGTTGCGTTCACTGCGCAAACTGTGTATCATATATAGTACTATGATCTCTCTCTCGTGTTATACTCGGTGTGATATAAAAGAATCCGGAGTCATGAGAGGATATGCATTATAGGCAGATTGGTATATACACAATCGATTCCTCATACCTTAAATTACTAGGGCGTTGACACCCATATTAGGGGGCTATAGGTATCAGAGATAAGGGTGCTCGCAAAGGTTGGAAAAAAGTGGCCCATCAGTTGGGCACGTTGGGTGGTGATACTTACTTCCTAACGGGTGTGGCACTCCACGTAGAGCGCCTCGAGTTGGACTCACCTGGCACTGTGGCACTACATTGAGAGAGTGCGACTGGCACTCACCTACGACTTCCAAACCTCGGTCGGTACTCACCGTGGCCACTCAGTCGTGAGATATACATTACGAAACACTAATATGAAGATCTCACTAGATACTCTCGTACGGTGATTGGGACCATCAAAGCTTATGTAACCGAATCAATATATAGGCAATCTAAGATGAAACCGCTAATGAATGACGTTATCAAGATGAGTATATTCAAAGTTTGAAGCATCTAACAAAAGGTGAAGGCTATCAAGCTGGGCATTAGAAGATTAGAGCATCAAAGTTGGGCAGTGACGATAAGTTGAAGGCATCAAAAAGCTGAGGACATTTCAAAGAAAATTAGTTACCGAAGTAGAAATACAAAAAAAGGTTGGCCGAAAATTTGGGGGTCTCAAAATTGATCCCATGGTTAAAGGAACCCAAATGAGGCGTTGGATTTCGAAAAACTAATTAGTGGGCTGACCCGAAAAATTATAGGGATGGTCAAATATTAGGGTGAGGGGTCCAAAATTGACCCATGGAAGACGGAAAGGATTGGTCGTGTGTTTGTACGTGTGATGATATAGTGGAGTAATGTAATATCATAGTGAGCAGAGTGAATGAAATAGTTCTACGAGTCAAAGTTCCGCCTAGAAATAGTATAGTGAGCTATAGAAGTGTGATAGAGTCATAATGATAATATAGAATAGGGTAGTATAACTGAGTAGACCGTCTTGACCAGAGGCAAGAGTGTGAGAACCCGAAATGGTGGAAAGTAAATCGGAGGACTGGCAGCCACCAATAAGGAAAAAGTAGGGTTCAGACGTGAGAGTGGTGCATGTTCCGGAGTAGTCAGGGTGGAAGCCGGGGCAGGGACATGATGAGGGTCTTGCGTTGTGTGATGTGGTGTGATGGGGTGAGGTGGTAGCTGGTGTGAGTTACAACGGCTACGCTCGAACGTAGAAAACGGACAAAACAGACAACACGGGTATAGTGTATCGCAGAGATGTTCAACTATAGGATAGATCCATACAATGCGTTATCAGATTAGGAATACAAATATGTAGCACAGCAAGTGAAAGGGCCATCGAGAGATAACGTCAAGTAGGGCGATAGAGAAATTGGCGTGTGAGCAAAATTGGACCAGAATAGGTAATATGCTAAGGTGCAAGGCCGAAGGTGGATATACATGGATCCAAACTAAGGTTAAGACATCAAAATTGAGGTAATTAGGACCCTAAAGGAAGGAGAGAAAACAATTAGCCGTGATGAAGGGCTAAAATGACCGCGGATGGTATTATCGGCACCCAAGAGTCAGTGGCCGAAATATCGATGGTGATCAAACAGTAGAATGATATATGACATCAAAACGGGGGGAGACTAGAGCGTGAAGGTGGCCAAAAATTGCCGTGGGCAAAAGAGAGGGTTCACCATGGTAAGACCAAAGGGCGTTGGTACAGAAGAAAAATATTGGGATAGAAGGGTACTCAAAATGCGTTGACTGGCGCAAAGATTCTCGGCGCAACCCCTTTCTCGAAGAGGTAGATTAGTGACACAGGAGATTAGGGTTAGAAGGGGATGCGTGAAGAGAAAAGATGGCGTTGCCAAACACTCTAACATAGGGACACAAAATGAACATGGAATAAGATATAGGAAAAGGGGTTGTCGAAAAAAGGTTCAAGGCCAAAAAAGGAAAAGATGAAGGTCGTAAAAATGATAGCACAAAGGTCAGGTAAAAAATTACTGTGTGCTCTGTCGCAAAAAGGTCAGAAAATGTCGCGTGGGTAGGTCGAAAAAATGAAGAAGGATGAGCAAAACCAAAGGTCAAGTCCAGGTTACGGGGGGGCCGGGAATAAGGTCCAAACCTGATGGTGTGGTGCGTGAGAACCAGATACTACATGATCGGGTATGAAAAGAAATGATAATCTCTCTCTCGACTCAATCACGTTGAGCTCGAATCCTTGTCTTGCTGTGAAGAGTATACTTGGTAGTATGAAATGATGGTGTGTGTTCTGGATGCGAACCTTTCCTAAGTTTTACCTCCCTTGCAGGAAAGATTTTTTTGTAGGAGTTAATCGAGAGTCGGATATATCTTCTAGGAGCAAACAAGAATTGAGAGAAGGTAGTGTGAGTCGGGATAGAAGATAATGAAGCGAAAGAAAGTCACGCCAGTGGAGAGATATAAGAAGAGAAAGAGAGAGAGTTGCTCAATGCAATAAATGAGTGAACTCAGCAGAGGACCGCGGAAAATAATGGTATACAATATTTATATAGCTTAATTGTCAAAAACTGTTTTGACTGTAAAGAGACGAGATGCTGGAGAAAGTACGAACCATAAATGTTTCGTTTTTTTAATGAATATTATGCCTAGAATAGGTAAATATACTAAAAAATTATGAACCATTATTTCACAAGTTAATTGTTGTAGAGAATTGTTAATTTCTGAGAAAATATACAAAGAATTATGGGGGTAACATAATTATGTGCAATAATAGTATATGGTCGGTAGCTCTTAATATATTAATAAATTGTATTATTATATATATAGTGTACCTTATAAATGAGTCGTACGCTCAATCAACATGGATAGGGAGTGTGTATATAGGAGGTCATATAATAATACTCACCTCTGGGAATCCTTGGCGTTGTATTGATTTCACTAGCAATTATATGCTTTAACACTAGGTAGAGAAAAATAGTCCATCATGAATTCAAAGCTAGGACATCCAACTAGTATGAGACCTCTCAATATATGTATATATAGTTGGCTATGTGGTGATTATAAAACGTGCCATGCTTGAGGTAGTAGTGATGACTTACATAAGAACTAACAAAGTCTGGTGTGCACTAGTGATCCTATATAATTATATATATATCATAATATATATATATAATATATATATATATATATATATGATTAGGATATAAAGTATTATGTAGTTATATGATTAGAGTGGAGCGCTAATACTATCAAATCATAAGCAATAAAGGAGTATATAGCTGACAAAGTACTATGTTAGTGAGTGTGACCAATAAAAATAATGGTATACCTCACCTCCACCAACACACATAGTAGTATAGTATATTATATAATATATATAGGGTGTGTGGTGCGCAAAGTGAGTAGGTCGACTCGATTATAAAACTATCCATATGGGTGAGCTACGCCTCTGATATATATATTTAAGATAGAATATATATATATATATATAAGGATTATATATATGGGAATAATAAGGGATATAGATTGAGTATAAAGTGATCACTTTATTATATGGATAGTATGACTGAGTGTAAAAAAAAACATAAATGATATATATATATATATTATATATATTGTATATATATGAATGATTGAAAAAGATATGATATATAATATATAAATTATATACATAAAAGTATATAATAGTGGGCTACTATTATGGTAATATTATGGACCCTCATGATAAACTAACGTGACAGTTTAAATATATATAGATAATATTATATATTTAGTTTATTATTAGGGAATATGATATATACTAATTATATAGGATATGCGGAAAGGTGAGTAATATATATATTATACATATTATAAATTATATAGTAGTACAGGGGCAGTAGGGCAATAAGTAATATACATAGGAATAATATATATAATAGTGGTATATATATTATTTACTAGCCATCATCGGGGTGAGATATATATATATAGGTGGGGTGGCAGGGGCAAACTTGGTGATATAAACAGTACATAGGTCCTAGATGATGTAAGAAAAGTGAGTATTAAAAGGAAAGCGGATATTATAGTACGCATTACTACTAACAGGCTCGTCGTTATATATTATAAATAGGTATTGTGAGTATAAAGGAGAAAAGTTACGGAAAGTATTTATATATATTAAAAAAACATAGTAGAATCAGGTAGGCTAATATACTAAGGGGTAGGGCGTATACCCCTAAATTAGATAGGTATAGTCAACTCTCGTATATGAATGTCGTGATACTCATCATAAAACATATAATATGAGTAGGAAGAAAAAATTAGCGAAGCTGATGAACTTGTTTCAATAAAATAAAAGTATGAATATTGAGTATATTCTCGTTACTATGAATATTATTGCAGGGGTATATATATTTACGGTAATCGCCGAGAAGAATAAGGTGTATATAACGGAACCCAGTAGATGAGTGAGTAGTGTGGAGGTGTGTAGTAAATGAAATTGATGGGGAGCGGGCTGATATAGTAATACGATACGCGTATATAATAATATATCCTAGAGTATCTCGTTTATCTCATAAAAAGGTGATCACTATATACTGTGTTAGTGTATGATGGATACTCTCAATAAAGAAAAGTAAGATAAAGTTGCAGCGTGTGTGATATATTATATTAGGTAGTATAGCATACATGAAGCCTAGTTATATATATACTAATATAGTTTACTAGGTATAGTAATGTGTTGTGTATAATAATATAAACTAAATTGTGTGTGAAAAAAAAAATATATTAAAGTGTCTCTCAATGTATATATTAGTATATAGTAGTACATTAGGCATAAAGATAATGTAATAATGAAACTGTGTATTATATAATTAGATATATAGTCAGGAGCTGTGTTATATATATTATATGAAGCTCGGAGTATGTAAATATGAAATAATGTGTGGTTGATGATAGGAATAAATAGCCTATAAATATATAATATGAATGAAAGCATGTGTCAATTTACTCAAGGTTAGTATATATGTAATAACGATAAACTATAATACTACCTGTGTGTTTTACATCGCCGCCAGTCTGAATATATAATATATGTGTATGTTATATATACAGGGTTATGTGTGTGACGTTATAAGATAAAAGTTAGCATGTATACTATATAATAATCGGCATACTACACTTATGTGGTGGGATATAATATAGATTACATAGTTATATAAATTTAGCAACATATACTACGGATATATCAGTAAGAGTGTAAGTGAAAATAGTTTCAAGTAATATACTACTTGTATATAGTCAGGAGACTAGTGACTAATGGTAGTGACTAGTGAGGGTGTGGGTGTGGGGGGGTATACTCTTATTTATATTAGGAATATATATATATATCTATTTCGGAAGGGGTGACAAAAAACGAACCAACATATATGAACGCGTGAGACGCTAATATGGCTTAATATGAGTGTGCCGTCGTCATACTACTAGGCACAAATGAGCATAAAAATAATTACGGAAAGTACTTGAGCGGAATTCGGAACAATCGAGATAAAGAAAGACCTTTAAGGATATTGATATAGTTATAGTAATAGTAATAATAATGATGAGCTTGAATAGTATTATATAAACGAGGGGTATATATGTATGTACGGTGGACATAGTAGTGATATAGGTGCTGAGGTTACATGAGGTTACTGCAAAGCCGCTACATTTAGTATAGATAGGTCCATTATAATAGAAAGAAATGGTAGCGACCATTCCAAGTCTGTGTTGTCCCAATTCGGAAGCTATGGTCAATATTTAATTATGGCAATCTAGGTGACTAGTAGAATTTATTGTGGTATAAGTCATATACGGAGTGGGATCTAACGCCGGGACATTTACACGAGAATCAGAAGGATCAACGGGCTCTGAATTGTTTTGACGCAGTATGAGATAAAATTGTGTGGGTCTAGTGAACGTGTAGTTAGAGACTGTGTGTGTAGAATGTTTATCTTTTTTGTCTATTAAATATTTTAATGTGTTAATTAAAGTAGTATGAATGAAAGCAGTTTTTGTCTAGCCACAGAAAGAGCTGAACTTCAAATTAATATTTAGGCTTTCTCTTCAAACAGAAAAATTTAAAATATTTCGACAATGGAATTAAGAACATGCTTTAACTTTTAATTATAAAATTTATGTATAAGTCAAACCATTTATTTTATCTCACAATATCTCAGATAATTGATTATTCTTACTAATTTTATTGTAGGAGACCTGGACAGATAATTAACGGTAATGAGTAAATTGCAGGCGACAAAGTTTCAAAGTTTCTCAAGGAAATCAAATTTGCGCTGACATATCTAGGTAATCCAGTGATGCAAATCTTAGAGTCAAGCCATTCCTGTTTTGGAGGCATAATTGGAGGTAACAGAAATAATGATTAAAGTATAATTGATAAGTTTTCTAATATAATTTAATTATGTGACACCCTCTTGACTTTCATAAAACTTACTCGGAATAATATTATAAATATTATCTTGATTTAAATAGAAAACGAAAAAAATATAACAAGAGAAATTGACATGAGGAAAAAAAATGAATTTACGATAATTGTAGAATGTGAAGAGGAGAGCCAGTCATAAATGTAGGAAATTTAGAAGACCCAAGTAATTCGTCTGCAGAACTTACAGATATAATGGTATAAATTGAGCTGTAGTGGAGGATGTAGGCTGAATAAAGAAGATAAAGCCTTATGAAATGAACACTGAGAAATAAAAAGTTTAATTGTAGTCTTCTCTAAGATTTAGATATTTATAGGGGAAGGGAGAATTAGCTGCTCCTAAAGAAAGGAGATTATAATATATGGTATATGTAGTGTTTAGGAGTACGGTTGACATGGAACTTCCTATTGTATTACAATGATAATACCCCGCTTTGCGATATCTATCACACTTCTGCCATGACAACTGATAGGAGGCATGTACTATATAAGTAGTTAATATATTGTAATATATATAGATATAATTAGATGATAGAAAATCTATATATTAATAACGACCAAATATATGACCAAGTATATATATATACTATAGTATATATGAGGGTAAGTTTATATATATAGTATATAGTATATGAGTATAAATAAAGAAGGCCGGGAATCGGGACGCTCACATTCAGGGAAGAGTACGATGTAATATCAATACTCATGACAAAAAAGGAGAAAAATATAAGAGAAATAATATATATGTAGACCAGAAAGAAAGAGCGATGCAAAAGGAACAAGAGCTTATGATTGAGATAGAGAGATAAGTAGATGAGAGATAGAGAGAATTATATATATACTTAAATATAGATGATATAATATATAGTATCATAGAGATATGTATCCATGGTAATGAATAGATATGATAAAGGATATGTGTTTTATATTACTTAATAGAAGAGTAATATAATTTATAGATATATAAGAAATATATATAGTTAAGTATAGATAGATATTTATGATAGAGATGGCGTGATATATATATAAGTGGGGATATATTATATATGCACAGAAAGGAACGGAGACGAACGAGCAGACACACAGGGACAGACCACAACCAAAGACAACACAAACCACACACACGAACACGGAACCACACCACCACACACACCAGCAACAGACACAGAAAATATAAAATAATATTGATGCGAGGGCGGGATTATAATGATAGGGAAATATAGGACAGATAGGATCATGATGACTGAGCGCAAGAAGAAACTCAGCATCGATGAAACGTTACTGTGGTTTGTAATGGGAATAGGAAGGAAGAGAAGACTGAAAGAGAGAGACAGTGGAAACGAGGTATGTTTTGTTTTGGAGACCGGAGACTTACTATTTAAAGCTGGTATGATTATAGGAATACTTGGACCTGGTCCTGACCGAAGTAAGCGATCTTATGACTTCAGTAGAACAGAATAAAGTGCCTGCGGTACATGGGGAAATATGATACGCGAGGAGGGAATAAATGACGAAGAAGGAAGGAGGTGAAGTGCTTGCGGAGCGAATTGATACGTTTAGAAAGAAGGATGGAGATGAAAACATGAAGGCCATTGAACTCATCTATACTCGTACAATATGAAAACGAAAATAGAAAGGAAGTAATGTGTAGCAGCGGAAAGATAAGGGTAGTCGTACTACGTGAACAATCGCTAGACTACGTGATTGTACGACTCGCGAGAAATAAGGGAAGGCACGCTCGAGAGAGTTGTAGGTGAGCAGGATAGTGAGAATGAAGAATGAGAAGCGATAAGAATATGATAGCATACAAGAGACGAT
Organism: Trachelipus rathkii; assembly: GCA_015478945.1. NCBI lineage: Eukaryota > Metazoa > Arthropoda > Malacostraca > Isopoda > Trachelipodidae > Trachelipus > Trachelipus rathkii. The sequence goes on along the minus strand of JABUQX010096193.1, from coordinate 18,527 downwards.
ATGAGAGTCGGGATGCGTGAGTCTTTCTGTGTAAGTTTAGAGAATACAAAGCCTACTAGAAAGGAGGATATCGCATCCAGGTTATGAAAAACGTCAAAAGTCTCGGAAATGCTCTGCTTGGTAGAAAATGAGTCGGTCCCGTGCTACACAGGTTGGTGTGAAGAGAAGTCGTGACCTAGTTCCTGTGGAACCAAACAGAGCATGGAACGATATATATTGATGAACTGCAAGAAGGAAACGGGGTCTTGTGAGGCAGGATGAAGGGATCCAGTTTTAACTAAGGCTGTAGGAGTGACTGATTAAGTTTGACTTGGATAACAGGACATGAGGATAGGGATTGGAAGAAATCCGAGGTGTAGCTCTGACAGTTTGCTCGAGAGCGGGAAAATAAGAAAAGGGAATGTAAAGGAAGGAATAAGCTATTTCTCACGTGAAGGAGAGCGATGAGCGAGCAAGCGCGCCGCGGCCCAACTGCCGAAACAATGTGTGAGACAAGTAAATTCAAGGATCCTAAAATGTTAGGGACACCTGTCTAGGAGGTGCACATCAAATAATGAGCACCGAGAGGCATCAATGAAGATATCAGTGTACGAAATGTAGAGAAGGTGATCAGAGAGAGTTGAAGAGTACGCAGATAGACTTTATATTGGAGCGGAAAGAGAGAATATTTTAGAAGAGAGAAAATGTCAGCGCATCGTGTTAGGAGCAGTGCGATCTAGATCGAGAAGGGGTTAGGGGAGTCGCGAAAGACCAACGGGAACAAAAAATATATCAAACATATATACTAGAATCGTGTCATTGTTATAGTGTAAACTCTCAGATATAAGAAGTACATGGAAGATTAAGCACAGCGGTTAATCAGGGGTAAAACAGATGGACAGAGAAAAAGGCGGATGGAATGGAGAGCAGAGACCGCAAAAAAGGAAAGAGAGTGTAGGTATGAGATAATATCGTGAGTTAGACAGGGGAAGAAGTATCATGACGGAAAAGAGCAAGGGACAGTACGGTAATATGGAAAGGGCATGACATGAAGTTAGAAATGAATGTTGAACAAAATGAAATTGAACAAATCTGAGAAGGAAGAAATTAAGAAGTAGAAATATGTTATGGTTTATCAGTGCATAAGAGAAGTATAGTGTGCTGCTGAAGTAGGGATTGTGAGAAGTAACAATAATTAAGTGGAGTTGAATTAAGAGGATAAATGCAAGCAGTTTAAAAGGTTTAAAACAAAAAATAGAGCCCAGCACGGAACCTGAGTGGTTGAAATGTGCTAGAATATATCTATGTGATGGGATTTCGAAGGAGAAAGGGAATGGAGGTTGCGATATAAGGAGGTATAAAGGAAAGAGAAGAACAATAAAAAGATATAAGTTTTCTTAGCTTAAAATGCTGATTTAGTAAATAAAGAAAATGTTGCAAGTTTCTGTTGTTGGAACAACAAAAATCGTGATGATTTGAATAATAAGGAGAAAACTGAGGAAAACAAAGAATCAGACGCCTTTCTAAGAACAAATGGCTCATTCATATAAGATCCAATGGCTTCCCCCGAAATTCTAGAAATTTAACCTGAAGAATAGAAAATGACATAATAAATGCCCATTTAATAAAGAAACATAAAACAAAAAAGAAGACAAACAAATAGTTCCGAAGGGAGCGATAAAAATTAAAGAAAGAAATAAAAGAAAGAACCCTCTAAAACTGATTAAAAGAAATCCCCCTCTAAAACCGATTAAAATAAAGCCCCCTCTAAATCTGATTAAAAAAAATCCCCCTCTAAAACCAATTAAAATAAAGTCCCATATAAATCTGATTAAAAAAAATCCCCTTCTAAAACCGATTAAAATAAAGCCCCCTCTAAATCTGATTAAAAGAAATCCCCCTCTAAAACCAATTAAAATAAAGCCCCCTCTAAATCTGATTAAAAGAAATCCCCCTCTAAAACCAATTAAAATAAAGCCCCCTCTAAATCTGATTAAAAGAAATCCCCCTCTAAAACCAATTAAAATAAAGCCCCCTCTAAATCTGATTAAAAGAAATCCCCCTCTAAAACCAATTAAAATAAAGCCCCCTCTAAATCTGATTAAAAGAAATCCCCCTCTAAAACCAATTAAAATAAAGCCCCCTCTAAATCTGATTAAAAGAAATCCCCCTCTAAAACCGATTAAAAGAAAGCCCCCTCTAAAACTGTTTAAAAGAAAACCTCCTCTAAAACTAATTAAAAGAAAACTCCCTCTAAAACTAATTAAAAGAAATCCCCCTTTAAAACTGATTCAAAGAAAGCCCCCTCTAAAACTTAGAGTAAGCAAGGAAAGAAAAGTGGCAAATAGAGTACAACGTTATATAATGCACCTTCATGTAGCAATGTTAAAACTACGTCAGACTATACACAGTTTCAAGAAAGCGATTCCGATACTCCCATAGAAGAGATTCCGTAAAACTAACGTAGGAAAGGAAGGCCCAAAAAGAAATAAGAAACACAAAAATAACTTAAACAAACCGCTAAAAAGAAGTAGGGCACAGTAAGTAATAAAAAAAATGCAAAATCTTGCTAAAAAACAAAATTCATACCAAAAAACAACGAGAGTATTGACTTTGATGACTCAGAGAGCCTGACAGAAGAGGATGAACCACCAAGTCGGGTTTATAGGTGCATTCTCAATGATATTAATCCTATTTCTGATACGAGTGAGATCTAGGACCATGTCCTCCATCAAGAAGAGGAAGAAGAAGACCCTCAAGAGGAAAAGAGAGACCGTCATTTGGAAACAAGCATTCATATTCCCAAACTGAAACCAAAAAGACCCAATTCCCAGTCCTTCCTATCGCCAATCTCCCTTCTTCCACCATCAGCAAACTGGCTGGAGAAACAATATTAAAAAAAAATATCCCACACATCACCCTCTAGAATGTCAACATGGATTTAAAGGCCAAACCATTCAACAACACAGCCTCACTCCTCACACAATCACATAAGAATGGTTTCAACCAATCCCCATACACAGATCCGTACTTACAGCTATCACATATAAACAAAGCTTTGCACTGTCTCCCAAGCATCCTTATACAAAAAATCTGCAATCCCACTAGAAAACAATTGATAAAAAAGTGCTCTCACAATTCACTATACCAATAGATACGCCAAGTCCTCCATAAAATAAACCACCTCTCACACGCATTAAACTAACAAAACGGCGTACCCAGGCGCCCTTCTCTCGCCTTTCTTTTTTAACTCTTTTATAACAGACTGCCAACCCCTACCAACCAATCCACCCAAAACTAATTACTGCGAGATGACAATCAGTCTCATTTCCAACCCATCCACTTGTAAATACAGCACCCACACATCCAAGAATACCTTACAATATTAGAACTTGGCTATATCACCAATAGAATGCAGCTTTTTCCCCTTAAATAATCCGAATTACCCTCCTAACCACTGACCCCCACCAATCTTCACTCACACAATAGTCTACTTGAACAACAACCCCCTCCCCTAAACAAAAACCAAAAAAATTAGGACCTCACTGACCGACAGCACATATGACTTTCTCCCACACTCGGACCAAATACTTCCTACACCAACGGAATAAACACCTCGACTCTCTCCCCAACACAACTTCAAAGCACAGAAAACACCCCTTACCCCCATCTACAAACACTCCTCAAAACTATTATAAACTATGCCCTCCCCGCAGGGTTCTCAGCACTATCACAATCCAACTTAAAAAATTACAAGTTACACAAACCACTGCCCTTAGAATAATCACTGGATGTAAAAACAACCCCCCATCAGCTTTACATGACGAGACAACCATCCTTCTCATCCCTACCCCCCCCACAAAAGATGAAGATGGAGGGAACACATTTTTTCAGAAAACACTCAATCCAACCCTTCCCAACCCACCAACTATTCTCCACCCCCCTCTGACACAGACTAAAGTTCACCCCCTCTCACAGCAACTTTTATAATGACATCTACAACAACACCCCACCCCAAACAGGTCCTTTAGCTCTCTCACTCCATACACAATTAACTAACACATATCTACAAAATTCGCCAAAATACCAATCTACTACTACACCCCCATCCCAACATCTCCTTACAGAGAATCCACTGTCCAGAAGAAACCACATTTAACTCTCCGAGCAGATAGGCCACACTACAATCTAAGCAATATAAATCTCAGATTCAAACTTGACAACGTTATATCCCCATCTGCCACTAGATGTCGTATATCCCAGGACACAATGAAGCACTTCCTCTGGAGTTGCCCCCTCTTGACGCCCCCGTACCACCTTCGCTGTAACTTCTCTTCTCGCCTGTGGAACCGCCCAAGAGCAGTGGCCTGCTTTCTGGAGGCGGTGTGGCCCTCCTAAGGTGGCAAGGCAGAAAATATATTATATTATAATATATATATACTATATATATAATATATATTTATATTATATTATATATATATATATATATATTATAAATTATATACTATCATATAAGAGGTGAGGGATGGTGATTTTTGACTATCCGCGGATTCGGATAGTAAAATTCCTATCCCAGATTGCGGTCGGATGCGAATGCGAAGCGGATAGTTAGGTTCTTACGAATCTTAGCCCACACAGACTTCATTACATTATTTAAAATATATATATAATATATATATACTAATATTATATATATATATATATATATATATATATTAATTAATATATATAATTAATATATATATATATGGGTCCCACTCTTTTGCACCCCACCAATCTCTTTCCCAGCCTCAACCCATTTGGAAAAGCTTATATAAATAATATTACTTGAAAATTAATAATTTATCAAATTTATGCATCAAAGTTAAAGCTTCCTAAGCCCTTTCAGGGGAAGTTTGCTTCTCTTTTCTTCATAATGAGAAGCACTGCGGAAAAAACGCTTACTAGACTGCCGTTGTTGAAGGCATGCTCAGGTATTCCCTGCGAGTTCTGAAAGATGTGGAAAACTATTTTATTCCTCCATCAAAACCAATGGATCTTTTATCCATTCAAGGAGTTTCACTTTTGTAATTAATCTTCGATCAAAAACATGTCTTTAACACCTTAACAAAAATTCTTCATTGCTGCCTAGAAGCCAAAAGAACGTTCATGGGTTCAGCAATGGTTTCGCTAACAGATGGGTTAAAAATAAAATAAGTATGTATATTCTGTCAATCTTGTCCTTTTAAGCTAGATGAAATTTCGCCTTTAACCAGCATTTCATCCATACATTTAACAATAAATTTTAAACCTCTTGACCACATGTTCAAAAATATTGGTTTTGGTATCTAGCATCCAGAAAAGTTGCTATTACACATGCGTAATCGCTTTGCAGAATGAATCTATTATCTATCTCCAGGATGAGTGTTTCTTTATTAAATGTTTATACTTTTAATACAGTATTTAGCAACAACTTTCATCGTTGCAACTAGAGGATCCCGTTTGACAAACAAGAATTTTCTGAACGAAAATAGTCTTAGTTACCTCTTCAAAGGGTTTAAGAAGAGTAATACAATTACCTATAATGCATTATCAATCACCTGTCAGACCTTCACCTTTGTGTTTGTTCGAAGCTAAAGGGGAGACAGCTTCATTTACTTCTCCATCCTCTCAAGCATGTACAAACTACTATTCCAACGAGCCTGACATCCTGCGTTACAGAAAGTTGAGGAAACTTTAATATTATAATTCATAAATAAATACTATTCGCTATCCGCCAAAAAATTCATGCGGATGCGAATCGGATGCGGATAGAGAAAAATGGTGCGGATATCAACGCAGATGCGGATGCGGATGCGGATATCGCTAACCTCTAATATATTATAAGAGAAAGTTATACCTGATCAATCTGAACCGTACTCGTTGCAAAAAAATAGTACAAGGGTATCTTTATGGACATAAATAAAGGACTTCTATATATAGGCATTTGATGATTCAAAAATATCTAGGACCTGTTACGTTTACGACTCGTTCAGTTTTAATTTTATGTTTTATTTGTTTTTTAACTAAAAGAATACCAAGGTAAACCGTAAAGATGCAGAGTCGGGGTCTCTCGCCTTCCGGGGAACGACAGTAGGAACTATTCCTCCCCTCCGGGAGTCTCCGAATCCCGCTCTTGGTTTATTTGGTGTCGCGGGGGTTCCCCCGCCCTCCTACGGGGTATGGGAAAACGTCCCCCCCTGTCCCGCGCTCGAGCCGCCAATTTGCCTGTAATACGTTTTACAAAAATATAGTATTATATATATATAATATATTATATATATAATAATATATGATATATATATATATATATATATATATATATATATATATTATAATATATATATATATATCTAATATATAATATATATATATATTCTATATAATATATATAGATATTATTCTATTTATATTTCTACTGTACATATATACAAATAATCAAATTTCAGTCCATTTAACATTTATTTATATATCTATATATATATATATATCTATATATATTATATTAACCACGTAATTAAACAAAATGCTTAACTAGAAAAAATAATTGGTTCTTGAGATACCCTATATACTATTTTTTTTTGTGTTGTGACGAGTACATAAAGAAGGTCAATACACTCGTAACTTTTCCAACAACTTTCCTTCTTAGATGATACCCTAATCAAGCATAGAGGCTTTACTATATTTCTAAACAATTTATAGTTTGTAGAACCTGCCAGTTAAATGTTTTCTAGACTATATACGGGATGCTTTCATATTTTCAAGGTTTGATAGGCTATAAACAGAACAATATCATCACTTTCTGTAAGTAGAAGTGTATTTCGAGAAAAATGAAAGCACAACCCTTACCCAAGGAGTTCAGTTAAAGACTGAACGAGCATATGGATAAGTCGGCAAAAATTTCCTAAAAACATAATTCCTCCGCCGAGTGAAGAAAACCTACAAGAGTAGAGAGTTTTTCTAATTATAACTTAAAAAATAATTTCCTATGATTTTTACATTCTGTTTTGAATTCCTTTCATTATAATAAGTTAAAATTAAAATTTCTTACTATCAAAAGGTCAATAACTAGACTTTGTCCTATATACATATTATTATATATAATTTTATATATATATATATATATATATATATATACTATTTATTATATATATATATATTAATATATAAGTATATATCTTATGGTTAATTTATTGCATAAAGCGAGGATTGACTAAACTATTTTTATATATTTCTACCTTAATACCTTTAAATTAATCTGGATTTTTATTAAAAAAGTTGCGGTGCCCACCTCTGAATATATATATATATATTATATATATATAGATATAATATATATATATTATTTATATAATTATATATAATATATATTATTATATATATAATATATATATATAAATATATATATATTATTATATAGGCCAGCATCCCGAAATTTCAGAGTAACTAGAAACTATACACTACAGGAAATAAACTAAACATTTTTGATCAGGAAGATTTACTAAGAACTTAAAAAAAAAATAAATTTTTCTAATATTTAATAATAACTCCATATTAATATTAGTAAAATGTGCAGGCTCTGATTGACTTGAAAGACCTTGAAAGCTGCATTGTCTCGAGAGAAAAGTTGCCAAATACCGCTATTATTAATTGGAAAAATATTATTTTTTCTTTTTATATCTCTTTAGGGGGTTCGAGCCGCGGAGGACAGAGGGACGAGTCCCCCCTTGTCCCCCGGTAGCCGAGAAACCCGACTCCTATCAACCTTCTTGTTATCCGGAGGGTATTTCGTTAGTGTAAAAAAAAATTTTCAACATTTTGCATCTTTCCGTCTCACTCGGAAGTAAGCCGGCATCTTTGATTTATCAAAAAACTGCAAATTTTTCAACATTTTATAATTTAATTTTTAAAAGTGTTATTTTTTATTTTATTTACATTTCCGGCGGTAAATGTCTCCTGATTAATAAATGATATTATTTTGAACCTGTTATAGTTTTTAGTTACATGCCTGGCCTTCTCGGGATGTATACTATATACTATAATATACTATAATAGATATATATAATATTATATATATATATATATTTATATATTATATATTAATATAATATATATATATTATAATAAATAAATATATAATAATATTATATATATTATATATAATTTAAGATACAGATATATATAATATATATATATAGTATATATATTATATATATATATAAATATATAATATATAAATAATATATATATAAAAATATTATATTTATTTGTATATATATAAGATATATTTATAATATAGATTTATATTATATTTATACATTATATATATATCTATGATATAATATATATATTATATATCATATATAATATATATTTTATAGATAAATAAACCCTTGAGCTAAATTCAAGGGTTATTTTAATCTATACTAATAAAACTACGAGAAAGGCAGTAGGTGTTAATAACTCTATCAAATATAATAATATTTATTATATATATAATATAGATAACTATATATATATATATATATATATATATTAATATATATATATATAATATATATATAACTATATATATATAATATATATATATATATAATATATATAATATTATATTTAACTTAAAAGAAATAAAACCTTTTTGATGTTTAATTAATAATTTCTAACCATTTTAGAAAACTTTATACAAAAATTTATCAACTTTACACAATATTTATCCTTAAATAAACTAATAAAATTTTCTTACAATTAAACTTAATTGTCACGCGAAATATACCACTGGCCAACAAAGATTTTTGCGGCAAAACATTTGAAGGTCATTCTATAGTACTTTTTGCCCTGACATTCCGAATATGACCTCCATTTTCCTAGATATGCTCTGTTTTGAGATACAAGGTGTCACCAAAAATTACATTATAAACAACAATTATGTTAGTGTACGTATTCACAAAAAAAAAAAAACACGAAAGATATATATCAAATGGTTAAGAGTAAGTAGATAAAATGCTAATAGTCAAAACATTCATTCAGTACAATGAGATTCCAATTATGCATTTTACAATCCTGTCATATGATGTCTTCTTTGTGTAAATGTGCAATCAACGTTGAAGCTCCAAAAATACGTCTGCCATCATGTGTGATATCCCATCTTCCTGTACTTTCTTCCATCACCTTGATTTCTTGGGAACCTCTTCCCTTGTTCCTCACTATAACATCCTAGATTATCCCGAAACCGATCTAAGTGACACGTAAGAAAATGAATAATTATGCTTTCAATTTAGCATTTCAATTTGTTGAAGTTGAAAGCATTTTCTGTACGAGTTCACATAGTTGCAGATTTATGGTTGCCCAAAAAGTCTGAACAACCAGACATAAACTTTTCCGCGATGCTTCATAATCAGTTCATGAATTATGATATGTTCAGTATTGTGATTTGGCGAAATTGAGCCACTAAAGATTCAGTTGAGTTTCTCATACTAACCCTGGAAAAATTCTGCAAATATATTTGAACATCCACCATCTTTGTCTAGGGCTCTAACAAATTGCTTCATCAGTCCTAGTTTGTGGAGTGGTGGGAAATAATTTTTCCCCTGTCAACCAGTGGTCGTTATTGATATTTGATGCACCTTACAGTCATATTTTTCCCTAGCAGGCCATACAACTTTTCCCAGTCTTCTTTAGCCCTACTTTCCCACAAGCATATGAAACAAGGTACTTAGTATATCCGCTTTGCGGCCCAAGTAAGATGTTGACCATCTTCTCAACGCATAGACCACTGGTGTTCATTTTATCTAAGCTTCTGCAAGATCATTCATATATTTATATTCCTCTTTCAGTTTGTTGAGTGACCTATTGGATTCGATGCATAAATATTGCCATTGTTCAATAAATCACACTTCAAGCTTCTCGTGAACTTCCATAAACAATCGCCAATTCTTCTGAGTCGGTATTTAGGTACCATTTTGATAGGGGTCAGGGATGTTCCTACAGTTACGAGGTCTTCTTCTTCAATAAATATTGGAGAAGACACTCCTTGTCCGAAAAAAAGTTATTTTTACATTCGGCCTTGAGACAGTTATTTTCACTTAGTCTAGATGCTAAAGCTCAGAATCTTGCTGGAGAGATTTAACTCTCGTATAACATCATGATCTCTCCTGTGAGAACTGTTCTGTGTAGAAGTTACTTTCTTCTATTCACTAACCACCTATCTCCACGTGTCACCCATATCCGGATATCTCTTCATCAAACATCTATCTGGGAGTGTAGTAACACTGGGATGGGACCATCGTCGGATTTACAGCGGTCGCCTGCTGATTCCCAAATCGGATACTCAAATTTACGTTCCTTGTAACGATTGATTTCACATTAACCAAACAAAAAATAACAGTCACTGTGGTGATTCTTAGGCTCCCGCCATACCATAAGCACACAAATTTTAACCTTTTATTCGTCCATTTTTCCACTGACAGATTTCGACAAACGTTTTACAGACCATATGGGGAGCCCAAACTTATTTGGTCTCCGAGTTTCATTCAAAGTATGCCGATATGCTTGCTTCACAAAGTTTGTAATATTCTTCTTTGGTTTTCCTGGCAATATTCACCACAGAGTAGCAGAATACATTGGGGTTATTCAAACAGCTTTCGGAAGTAACTCATAGGATTCTGAAAATAGAAAAAATAAATGTTATATATAAGGTAAGCCCCTAAAAGAAATTTAAAACATGTTACTGTAAAATATTGCATTAAAAAAAGTCATTTGTTATAAGAGTTATCGGACACCCTGTTCTCAAAACTAAGAGCCACATCTGGAAACTAATGTCATTTCTGAATCAGCACACCCGATATACTACTAAAATATCAGATGAAAATCATTGCGCAGCAAAAAAAAAAAATTTTTTATTTGTCGCCCAGTAGGTTAATAGACAAATTTAACATTTTTTTCTAAATCGTATATACTACGAGCTTTGCCTCTATTGTCGGGAGCATTTCAGTGATGGATTGATATCGTGAGCAAGACAGAAGGATCAAAAAATTAGACTGGCAACTATGAATTTGTTAATCGGCGTTGATTTCTGTTTATTATTTTTTTTTGTTAAAAAGTCGGTCTTTCATTAAACTGATTTGTATCGGGTCCATCTTCACTTCGCCCTGTTGTTTGTTATATTTATCCAATTTCTAATCCAGAATGATTTCAATTTGCTTTCTGTAAACACTAATATCTGAAGTGTGAAATTTGATTGTAATATTTCATATTGATGAGGGTTATAGGTTGGTTCCTAATGAGGAAGCAAGAGCGAGTTTAAGTTTGCTTGGTCCAAGATCATATTATGCTGCTTTTCCGTCTTTAAAATTCGTTTGTTGGCGCCGGAAAAACCGCCAGCTTGCAGCTCATGCATGGTATGCGGTAACGCATTCAATGATGTCGGGAGGCTTTAACTTTTGTGGAGGAAACAGATTCAGCTTCCTTTTCTCCACTTTCAACATTAATTACTTCTACCTGGTACATTCATAGTCCTAGCTCTAGAAAAGGCCAAACGCCAAACTTACTACCAATGACAAACAGACAATAACCCCCCACACCTCCCATATCCTATTGCCTGTTCCCCAACTCCCTAAGGTCAATAAAAATCTTCCTTCCATTAAAACATCCATTTCAACTCAAGCTAAAACACATTTCTCCCACTAAAAAAAGTATTCTCCCCCAAAAGCTTAAAGCCCGACCCATAGCGTAACCGCTACAGAGAGACTGCAACCTGGCGTATTTCGCAACAACAATTTTACAGACGGATAAAACAGATCTTGGTCAACAACTTTAAATCTCTGCCCGTTACTTACTCATAAGAAACCAACTTTCAACCATTCCATCAATATATAATATACAAATCAAATTTTCAACACTTCAGATATTAGTTTAAGAAAAAAGCAAATTGAATCATTCTCCATTAGAAATTGCATATTATAACAAGCAAAACTGGCGAAAAACGAAAGAATGAACCGATAAAAGCAGTTTTAAATGAAAGACACTACTTTTACAAAAAAATAATAACAAACTAAAAATACCAAAATTCATAGTCAGTCTAATTTTTTAATTTTTCTGTTCTTGCCCTCGAAATCCATCACCTGAAGAGGCCTCCCAACATAGAGGCGAAAGCTCGTAGTATAACATCAGAAAATGTAATTATTATTATAAAAAATTTGAAATAAACTAAATTTATTGTAGAAAATGCTAGTTTCTGAATTTTTAGTTGAATAAAAAAATTGTGTAAAGTGATAATTTTGTATAAAGTTAAAACCAGGTATAAGGGCCTAAGTTATAAATATCTTATTAATTTAATTATATATATATATTATATATATATATAAGTATATATTATAAATATATATATATATATATATAATATATATATATATATTAATTATATAATTTTAATATATAATATAATATTTATATAATATATATATATATAACTATATATATATTATATATCATATATTATAATATACTATATATATAATATATATTATATATTTATCTATATAATATGGTAAAAGTCTACTTAACCGCCACACGAAGATACAAAATTAGTAAATTTTATGTATATAAAATTAAGGTAATTAATTAAACCTTTTAGGGGCGATATTAAAAACTATTTAAGCAATAAAAAACTTTATTTCTGTTTTAGGACTTTACTTTGCTCTCTGCTACATTCTTGATTAAAATAAAAATGTATGGGACTATGTCGTACGGTCAAAAGAAACGAAAATGGAGAAAATGGATTTTTGCAAGTGTAACTATCCCTTTTTTATACGAAATGAATTTTTTTTTCTATGTTGACCTGACCGAACCTAACCTAACCTAATCCTAACTCATTTCACAATGAACAAATTATGGCCAAAAAAAAAAAAAAATCCATTTCGACCCTAGAACATCTATTTATATGAGACAAACTTTCATGCAAAAAAATTTTTTTTTATCTGACTCCCGTCCGTGAGGCGTTAAGTAACTTTTCCATAATATATATCGTAGATAGTATATAATATATAATATAATATACTATATATATATATAATATTTATATAATAATATATTTTATATTATATATATATATATTAGAAGAACTTAATTTTAACGTGCTTTTCCCTTCTTAGAAGCAGGCCCTCTTAAACCATTCATGCCGCCCCTAGAAAAAAAAAAAAATCACCCTAGATATACAAAATATATATAATATATAATATATAGTATATATAATAATATATATATATATATTATATATTATCTTTTAACCATATTATCATAATATATTTATTATTAAATATAAAATTTTAATTAAATATAATATATATATATTATATATATATATATAATATAAGGAAGGCTACATAAGTATGAATTCGGTTGTTTCACAGTGTTTAGACTGATTTTTTATTTTGGCTTGAACTTTTAAATTTAGGTCTTTAATGATTTAAGAATCCATTTTACTTACTTGTTTTTTATTCAGTGTAGATTGTATGGTGTAAAAAAAGCGCTTAGTATGTTTTTAACTAGATTTTTCATATTTACATAATTGTGTAAATACGATTAACTTTTTAACATTTACGGTTTAAATTTAGGTTTTAGTCAAGCCATGATGGACGTGTGAATAATTTTAACCTGATTTCATGTTTGTTCGTTTTTTTTTTTGTCTGTTGTTTGTTTGTGGTTGCTATATGTGCATGTAAGATGGCAGATTTCCACAGGCGCGGGCTTACTTTCGACTTTACTAACATCCGTGCTTGCAATCTAACTCTGCATCCGTGGAATAAAACCTCTCTAATCTAATCCTAACCTTTGCTCCTGTCTGAGACCCAGATTTCTAGGAATTCATCCTCACTCGTTTAATATGTCCAACTAAAACTTATTTCATAATTTCCGTCTGAAGTGTCGGAGTATGTGCCTATAAACATACACACTTCCTGTAACACGTCTAAGGATCTCGAATCTCTAACTCAATGTGTGCTTAAAATCTTTCCTTTTGTCTTACACAATAATCTTGTGTTCTGCTACTGTTCTCCTAACAAAACAATTTTCGGCCTTTTTTGAATATCTACAAACTTTAAGAAGACTGTTATATCTCTATCAAATACTGAGTCCTCTATTTGGGGGATTTCAATGTACACAACACCGAATGGTTGGGGTCCTCTCATACTCATTTAGGTGGGGAGGAGAATCATCATTCAGCATTCTCAACGACCTGGAGCAACTATTTCAAGAACCTACACACATTCCGATCGTCAAAACCAATTCTTGAAACCCACTTGACCTATGCTTCACCACTAGCCCTTCTCTCTATACATAACACCACCTCGTTTCTATGGTAAACTGACACAGCCTTAATCTCTTAATTTAATATTTCTCTCCAGCAAGTTTCCATTCCTCCTACGCGTTTTTTCTGGCTCTTATCGGCCGATTGGTTGCTTGCGTGCTTCTACGTTAACCTATAATCGGGATGACTGTTTTGCCTCTTGTGACGATTCGGTTCTGCGATTAAGGTGGAACTGTAATCTTTTGATGGATGAGCAGTTTCATCCTTCTCGTACTAAATCTTCTCTCCTTCATAATTCATGGTTCATCGTGCTTGTTCTCTGCCATTCAGGCTAGAGAGTGCGTATCGGATGGAAAATTCTCTTTCTCCTATCATTGCCAATTTTCATCAGCTAGAAATCGTGCAGGATATCTTCGCAGCAAGCGGGCTTTCTCAAACAAAAGGCGCTACCTCCTAGTCTCCTACTGAAAGAATCTTTCTGGCTCTTTGCAAAAACATCTCACAACTTCTGCAAATCTGCCTTTCCTCCTCTTATTGCTAATTCTTCTGTTGCTAATACTCCAACTGAATGGCCAATCTCTTCCCTCCTATTTCCTCTAACTCAACCCTGGACGATCCTGGCAATTCCTCCTCCCCCCTCCTCCCCTCCTCCTTCTCCTCTCAGTGATTTTGACTTTGCCTGTGATTTCATTTGATCGGGTACATGAGCTCTAAATCTATGAAGTTAGGAAGGCGGTGGACCGATGCTTCCCCCCGAATTTTGAGGAATTGTGCCTCCGTGCCTCACCACCCTCGTTCAACTATATTCTCTATGTCTCAAAAACTAACCCACTTTCCTCAGTGTTAGGCTACACGTCAACACATCTTCAAACTCATTTCATTCTGCTCCCTCATTACTTCTAGAATTTGTCTCCTCGTTTAATCTTTCCATTTCTATTCTCCTGTTCTGGATAGGATTTCCGGGTGGGTCGTCTGAACCTTGTGAAATTTAATTCTTAAAAACTCAACTCTCTACAAATCCCCTCTCTAAACACCTTCCAACTTTCCCTTTCGACGGTTCCTCTCGTCTCTCCTTGACAATATACCAAAAACATAAACAAAAAAAGTTTCGAACTCACATCACAACGGTTGCTAGGCGGTCTCAAAGAAACTGAGTTTCTGTTAACTGCGAGACTATTTTTCCCTCTTCTCAACTCCAGCTATAAGGGCCTCATCCGCCCTTGTATGGATACTGCTCTCTATCTGGGGGGCTCTGGTCTCACCCCTTTTGGACAGGTCGAGTCAAAAGCCAAAAAACTTATAAACTGTCCTGTACTTTCATTTCTCTTGCCCTCTATCTTTGCGCGCGATGTTGGTGACTTATCTCTTTCTATAGGTACCGCAGCGCAGGTGCTCGAGGGAACTTTGTCACTCCACCACCCACCTTTACGACGCCTCGTAACACAAGGGTGGCTGTGTCTGCGCACGATTTTGTGTATTGGTAATTCTAGGCTAGTTCGCTGCGGTGCTCCTTCTTTCTGCCACCTCGATTCTGTGGAATTTCCTTCCATCTTCTGTGTTCTGCTGAATTTAATTCCCCTCAATTTCAAAAAGCTTGCTCTTGCTCATTGCGTATTTGCGTGTTGTGAACTTTCTGAGCGTGCCAAAACACCCCCTCTTGAATAGCTTGCCTGAGTGTGGTACAACTGAAAAATATAATTAATATTATATATTATTATATATATATATATATATACATTATTATATATATTTATATATATATTCTTATATATAAATATATTTATATAATAATATATATATATATATATATTATAATATATATTTTAATATATTTTTTTTTTTTTTTTTTTTTTTTTTTTTTATTTTTTTTTTTCTGTCTGTCTTGCCGCTTCTACCCCTGGGCCCGCCCTTCATTATTCTGCCGCCCTAGCATTTGGCCTAGTTTGCTAGTGTAAGAGGCTCTCTCAGACGATAAACACGGGACTACAGGAATCGACACTTAGCCGCTATCCCAAACCCAGTCTCCACATTGTTCACGCGGCGTTTTAATTCTGGTCCCAGGAGTAAAACTCGACTGCTATGCGGAGGATTGAAACCAGCCTCCTCTCGTGAGAGTCCCGCGAGTCAACCTCTAACGCCACGAGGCCTTTAATATATATATACTATATATATATATTATATATATATATATATATTATATATATAATATGTATATTATATATATATATAATATAATATATATATTATTATATATATATTTATAATATATATGGGATCATAACGTCTTGAAGCACAAACCAAAAAAATGAAAATTTGTAAGTTTGTAATTCTGGGAAATACGTATATTCAATATTAGGAAAAGAAATTAAATGTATATCTTCCCTTTTTTTTGCACTTCACAGATAAAAAATATCAAGTATATATATATATATTATATATAATAATATTATATATATTATAATATATTATATAATATTATATATATATATTATTTATTTTGACATTTTGTGCTAATCTACTTAGCTATATTTTTAAACAGTAAGGTTATTATAATAGTATATACTATACTTGTGCTTAAGGGAATACTTCTCCAGTAGCAGAGTAGGCCTAGCTCCTTACAGTAAAACAAATGTCTAATTTGGAATCAGTGAAAGTTCTAAGGTGGACTACTTTTTTTTCGTTTTTTTTTTTATTGTCTTGCGACTATTCAACTTATTCCGAAAATGATCTCAACCATTTTAGTCTCTAGCACGGGGGACAAGAGGGACGTTTCAATACCGAGGGTAATGTCGGAGGACCCCCGCGACACCCAAAGACCAAAAGAGCGGGCGTTCCGGAGCCCATCCCCGGAGGGGGGATTAGTTCCCCCCCGTCGTCCACCGGATGGCCGAGAGACCCGACGCCTGCCATCTTTGCGGTTTACCCTATGGTTTTCCTTTAGTTAAAGTAATCCAAAGTGTTTTTGGAAGTATAATTATTCTTTTTTTTAACTAAGGAATACCATAGGGTAAACGCAAAGATGGCAGGTAGTCGGGGTTTCTCGGCCTTCCGGTGGACGACGGGGAGACTAATCCCCCTCGGGGATTGTCTCCGAAACCCCCGCTCTTCGTCTTTGGTGTCGCGGGGTTCTCCACACCCCTCCGGGAGTATGAAACGTCCCACCCTTTGTCCCCCGTCGGCTCGAGCCCTTAATTTTTGAAATATTTATAAAATATTTTCTTGAAATAAGCAAAAAAAAAAAATAAATAATAAAAGAGTTAAATCCCATCCTTAGAATTTTCCCCTGTTCAAATTATATAATTTGTTTTACTGTAGGAGTGCCGTCCTATTACCACGTGAGCATAAAAAAAATCTCGGAACATCTAATATAGATATAAATTAATATAATATTATACTATAATATATTAATATAATATATATATATATAGTATATATATATATATATATATATATATATAAACTAATAATATATATAATATATATATATATTAATATATTATTATATATATAATAGTATAAGTATATTATGATTTGCATATTTTTCTCTGTGAATTCAAAAAAAATGGAAAATATATTTTTTTGTTTTCTTTTCCTAATATTGAATATACGTATTATCCAGAATTACAACTTTAACATTTCATTATTTTAGGTGGTTCAAAGACGTATTGATCCATATAAATAATATTATAGTATATATATAATAAATATATAATATATATATATATTATATATATATATATATGATATAATAATATATTATATATATTATAATATATATAATATTATATATATATTATAATAATATATATATATATGTACAGTATTCAGCAATGATCGCTAACGGATGGTAAATATAATTATATTTATATATTATATATATATATATATATATAATATAATATATTATATATTATATATTTTATTATAATATATATCATTATATATTAATATAATTTATATATATACGTATATATAATATATGTAAGTATTCAGCAAATGATCCTAATGGTGAAATACATAGAATCCTTAAAGAAAACTTATTACATAAATTTAGAAGAGATCGGTATTACTATCTAAAGTAAGATTTTTTATTAATATACTAAAGACTTCCATACACGTTTCTTTCGAAACCTCATCAGTGGCTTTTAGTACGTTTAAATTAAATTTATATTATACAGTAAAAATAAAAATAATTTACTAAACTTTGCATTTTGCATTTAAAAATAAA
>JABUQX010096192.1:20000-31645 GCA_015478945.1 Trachelipus rathkii | reverse complement strand
TTCCTGTCTTCCTAGGTTGGAGATCTTGACCACAACCTTTAATATCTCTTAATTCTAACACTGTTCTCTTCCAACTGCTCCATCTCTTGCCCTGTGCGTTCTTGTCTGCACTTTTGATCCTGTGCCTTTGCGCGTCGTTCTATCACCAACTTAATTGTAAATGACTGCTTTGACTCTGTGACAGCTTCGGCTTCCTGCAAAATAAAGTGGGAGCTTAATTGTTGAATGAGATGAGCAGGTTCATTCCTTCTTCGACTAAAATTTTTCTCCTCATAATCCAAGATTCGATCGATGGCGTCTGTTCTCGTGCCATTCAGGAGAAAACCTCTCGTTCTCCTATCACTCGTACTAATTTCAATTCAGCTAGAAATCGTTGCAGGGATAAACTCTTCGTCGAGCAAAACGGGCTTTTCCATCAAATGAAAATACGCTGACCCTCCTTGGTTCTCCTACTGCTTTGAACAAATCTATCTGGCCTTCTTGGCCAATATATATTTATTTCTAACAACTTCTGTAAATCTGTGCCTTTCCGCTCTTCTTATACGAATTGATGGTTCTGATTGCTAATTCCTTCCTTAGAGAGACTGAAAAAGGCCAATCTTTTCGGGACTCGCTGATTTTTCCTCTTAACTCAACCCCTGTGGACGATTCCCTGATCATCCCTCTTCCTCACCTCCTGTTCATCTCAGGGTGTCCCCTAAGCTGGCATTTGCATGTGATTACATTTGAATCGGGGATGCTATGGGTGCTCCTGAAATTCTATGAATCGCTAGAGAAGGCGGGTGACCCGCAATTGAATTTTACCCAGTGTTTTGAGGGAGTGTGCTTCACGTGCTGGTCCCGCGCTTGGACATTATAAAAGCATCCTTGACCGAGTAGTTACGCGGTCACTACTCTGCACAGCTCCCTTCTTTTCTGTTTCTTCTTTCCTCTTTGTTTACTTATGTCTAGGTTTCTTTCAAATCGCTTAATGTCGGCTGTTGTTGAAGGGGTTGGCGCGACTTCTTTTTCTGTCAATAGTGGTGTTCCGTCTTATCTCCTGTCTTATTTCCTACTTCATTCCTACTTTTTCATTAATGATCTTCTCCTCTGCACATCTAACTGTATGTATCCACTCCATATGCCCATGACTCGACCCCTTCATTCTTCAACTCATTTCAATTTCGCTCCCTCTTTTTACTTCTAGAATTGCTCTCGTCTTAATCTTTTTCGATTCTATTCTCGTTGATCTGGATAGAATTCTTTAAAAACTCAGCTTCTTCATATCTCACTCTCTAAAACATCTTCTAACTTTACCCTATCTCTATTTCGATGGTTCTCTCGTCCTTCTTGTCGAACAATATAAACTCATACCTTGGCCTTAACATAAAACAAATGTCTTTGAAACCTCACATCACAATGGCTGCTGTGGCGGCCTCAAAGAAACTGGAGAATTCTGCTAAGACTTCGCGATGACTTTTGTAATCCTTCTCAGTTACTCTCCAGCTATCAAGGGTCTTATCAGCCCATGTATGGATCTGTTCTCTATATCTGGGGGAAGGGGGGGTTTCACGCTCGGGTTTTGGAAAAGGGTAGAGTCAAAGCCAAAATATTTATAAACTTGTTCTGTACTTTCATTCACTTGGACCGCTCTATCTTGCGGCAGATGTTGGTGCTTTATGCTCTTTCTATAGGACCGGCAGTGGAAGTGCTAGGAGGTGCACTTATCACTTGCCGTACCAGCACTTAGCCTTTACGACGTCACGAGCAAAAAGGGGTTTTCCTGTATCTGCGTACGAGTATTGTTGTGTTGATATTGTAACTCCAGGTTAGTTCGCTGCGGGTGCTTCCTTCTTTCCTGCCACTTCAGTTCTGTGGAATTCTCTTCCATATTCTGTGTTTCCTGCTGTATTTACTCTCCCTCACTTTAAAGCCCTGGTCTGTGCTCATCTGCGTACGTTAATAACTGAGCTAGTTTGGGTCGAATTTTTGTGCGTACTACATCCCCTCCTCCTTGAATAGGTCTCTGCCGTGAGTGGTGGGTGACAACTGTAATTATTATATATATAATAATTAAATAAATATATATATAGTAATATATTTTATATATATATATATATAGTTAATATATATATATTATATATTATATATATATATATTATATAACTATTATATATATTATTATTTATATATAATTATATATTAATATATATATATATATATAAGATACATATATATAGATAATATTATTATATTATATATATATATATATATATAATAATATAATATATATATTATATATATAACTATATAATAATATATATATATATATATATATTATATATTATTATACTAATATATATATATATATTTATATATATAATAGTAAATATATATCATACTATATATATATAATTATATATGAGATATATATTTATATATATATATATACATATATATATATAATAATATAATTATTAATATATATATCTATATATTATATTATATAATATATAATATTATATATTTACGTATATAGTTGCTATTCATAATTTATATTATATATAATATATATATAGTGTGTTATTGTGAATAAACGGAAAATGGTAAATATAATTATAGATAAACAATATAATTATTTATAGAGTATATATATAATATATATAATATATATATATCTATATTTATATATAATATACCTATATATATATATTATATGTTATAGATTTATACATATTATTATTACTATACTATTATATATACTATATATAATATATAAATCATATTATATAATATATATATATATATATATATATATTATACATATATAGTATACTGTATATCATATCTATATATATCACATTTATATAATTAAATATATATATATATTTATATAATCGATATTTATTATATTATAATAATATATATAACTTGTATATATATATATTTTCGATATTTGTACTATATATAGTGTATTAATGATATATATATATATATATATTATATATTGTATATAATATATGTTGTAATATGCACTAATATATTATTATTTTATATATATGTATTATTATATATATATATAGTATATTCACTATATATATATATACTATATATATATATATATTAGTATTATTATTATGAATATTATTACCTTATAATATTATCTATAATATATATATATATATATGGTATAGCTGTATTATATATTATATATATATATACTATTTATAATTATATATAATATATACTCATATATATATATATATATTATATATACTATATATATATATATAAATATAAGTAATTTATATATATTATATATATATATTATTTATATATATATATTATATATATATATATATATATATATATATATATATATTACTATATATATATATATAATATAACTATACTATTTTAAATGAATATAATAGTATATTATATATATCATTATATATATATATATATATATTATCTATAGTAACTTATGCTTATAGTATATGAATAGTTATATATTAATATGTACTATATGTCTATGATAACATATATATAGGCTTATTATTACACATAATGATATATATAATATCTTATATTTTATAATATCATATATATATTTTACTCTAGCTTATATTATAACTATTTACTATATTATTTAATATATATATTATATATATATATATATATATATATTATATTATATATATATATATATATCTATATATATATATTATATTATAATATATATTATATATATATAATTATATATATATATAATATACGACTTAGCCATATAAAATTATTCGTATTATAAATATATATAACCATTATATTATTACATATATTTTTCAATTATATATGTATACTGAAATCTCAGGTAAATGTGAAGTAGCTATATATAGTATATATATATATAAATATTTGTAATCGGACCGACTACCTAATCGACGGTTAGGTTCAACAATGCCTAGAGTTCGGGTCAAGCAACCATGCCTACTTGGGTTCTAAGGAATAGGGTTCACGTCGTCCAACAAGGGCATACCAGAGAAAAAACACGAGAACAAAAGATTTTCATTAATGTATATTGCACTTAATCAATGATATGAATTGTATTATATTGTAGTGATATATTGTTATTGTATTGTATTGTTTACGGTCGTTATTCACGTCTTCAGGCTATAGTATTTACGTTATTTAGTATTTATAGTAATTATATTAAGCTAGGTTTGTATTTTTATCATTTATATAATTTATAACTATTAGTTAGTAGTGACCTTATATTGACTTAGTAGCCGCTTAAATTATCGGCGTATATCTGGAGTATCTATGTAGTGTCCTTAGTACTTATTAGCACTTCTACTTATCATTTATTAATATCACTATCACTACTATCTATAGTATATATATATATAAGTATGGCGTATCCAGGATTTTTTTCGGGGGGGGGCCAGACCAAAATCGTTTCTTATATAGTACTATATAATAGTATATATTATTATATATATTATATGATACTTATTTATATATAATATATATATATTTATATATATATATATATATATATATATATATTATAATATAATATATATATATATATATATATATATATATTATATAGTATATATATCATATATATATTATATATATATATATATAGTATTATATTATATATAGTAAAATAATTAACCTCGTGGATTTTAATGTTATAAGCAGATAGTATTACTGTAAAAGATGCTTAGTGTCGTATAAAATTTTCTGGGGGGGGGGGCATGGCCTCTCTCTGGCCCCCTGGATACGCCATCTGTATTATTATGATTATATGATATATATAGTATATTATAATATATATTATTATATATTTATTTATATATATATCTATTATATTATATATATATATATAGGTATATATATATAGATGTAGTGTATATATATAATATTATTTATATATAATATGATCCTGGGCATATAAGTATATATGAGATATAATTATAAGTGATAATATATATATATATATATATAGTAGGTATATAATAGATATTATATATATATATATATATCTAGGTACTTATTATATATATATATAGTATATATATAATGTTATATGATATATTGATTGATAGTGGTTTATATATATAGGGGTTAGTATGGATATATTAGTATAGGGGTTAGTAGGTATATGTAGGTGAGGTATTTATAAGTTATTAATATATATATTATAGTAGTAGTTATGAGTATATATGAGGGTAGGTGATAGGTAGTATATAACATACAGTATACACACATACACACACAATATACATACGGTATATATTATAATATATTATATATATATAGGTATATAGTATATTATAGTATATATATATATATATATTATATATATGATAATATATAATATAATATAATATACATATACATAATACACACATAACACACACACTAAATACATATAGTAATATAAGTTAGTATAGTATATATATATATAATATATAGTATGATACTATTATAATAGTAATATAGTAGGATATATAGTCCAAATGGACGCGCGAAGTTTGTCCTAACTCACTATCTAAACCTAGTAAATATATGTAACCGCCAAAATAATATCAATATATTCAAGAACTTATAAATATATACAGTAATAAATAATGACGTTTAAACACAATTTTACCACTTTCCAAGAATATTGTTATCAATTTTTAATAAATATGATAACTAGAACTTAATAGTTTCTCCATACATAGACATTATAGAAGTGAATATATGATTAGTGTTAGGTATGATATATATATATATGGTGGGGTTATTTGTATAATATATATATATATATATAGTAATAGTATATATAGGTATATAGGTAGTATATCAGTACCTGATTATGTGTTGTATATGAATCTTGCCATTTGTTATAGAACTCATCTTTGAATTTTCCATCATTAGTTTTCATACTTTTCGTTAAGATTTTTTATATTTAAGCTGCGCATCTTCCACTTTTTTCCATTTTTATAATTTTTGTTCAGAAATGAATTATTCTAGTTTCGAATTTTTTATCTTAAATTTTCTTTTATCAAAACTTTACTAACCTAAAAATCTTTTTTTCTATTTTATATTAAATATTAATCTTAATAATCAACAAATATATTTTAAAATCATAATTTAATTAAAATAAAAGTTACTCTATTTATTCTTTAATCATTTTTTTTAACAAAAATTTCAAACTACTATTGCTTTAAAATACTCATTAATATTTAGAAAATGTTCAAAATTCTCTTCCCCTTTGAAATTTCTGACGTAACAACAATATGTCATTTAATTTAAATATTTCAATATTTTCTCAATTTGTTTTAAACTCTTTTACCCTTCAACCCTAAAATTATTTTAATTTAGCCCTAGCTTATCTTTTTTTAAATAAATTTCGCACCATTTTTACCTCTTCCTTTCAATATATACATTTCCATAACTAATATTTAATTTTTTTCATATCAATTTTCTAATATATATTATTATTAGATATATTGCATTAATATTATCTATATATATTATGTTATTCATATATATTATAATTAATTATGTTATCATTGTTATGTATAACTTGTAGACTTATAAACTGATATTAGGTGGTGTGAGGATATTTTATATATAGGTATATAGGTATAGTAGGTGAGAGGTTAGTCTAGGTTATAGGGTATAGTATATAGGTATTATATATATAGCAATAATCTCAATACTTATTTTCTTCTAAGATTCTTAAACAAAAAATCTTTTAACAATAGACTCATTTAGTAATTTGTAAATGGTAATTTGTGATATCGGGGATTGTTCTCAGTATTCAAATAAAATTTTTTCTAGTGTTTGTTTGCTGATTAGGAAAATGGATGAATTGTTGATTTATGATTTTCAGTAATTTTTATAATATTTAAATGCAGCCTTCCAAAAGTATTCCTTTGAAGAATTTTATGAAATTCCTAGTTTTAAATTTTTTCCTTTTTCACCCCTATTATCGCCTTTGCTTCACACAATTATATATGGTCTTAATATTTCAAATTTTATCCTAACACTCCGAATCTCCCATTTATATAGAAGTATCATTTACCTCTTCTTAATCTTAAATTTCAATATTTTTTTAATTTGACGATTTTTTATTTTCTATATTTTAAATTTTAAAATTATAATTTTTCTTTTATTATAAACTCAATTTTACATCAAAATAATCATAATAAAATACTTTTAATATTTGTGATAACTTTTAAACTAACCAATGTGAGCCTTAATTAAAAGATACGATTTTTATATAATTTCTATTTTGATTAAAACCCACTCTTTTCTAACTAGTATTTTTTTATTTTCAAAGTAACTTACCATCATAACTTTCAGTTAATTTTCACATAAAACTATTTATTTTATTCAATTCCATTAATAATTTTTTTAATATATATTTTTTAAATTTATCTATCTTTTATAGTGAAATTATTTTCATAACATTAATTATTTATAATTAATTTTTTTTCGCTTATCACTCTCTGTTCAACCACTTTATACATCTTTTCCTTCTATTATTAAAAATTAACTATTTCTTTCTTCTATTCATTATTTCTTTTAAGTTTACTTCAGCTTTCTAATTACTCCTTCCCTATTTATTTTAATCACCCTATTTCCCAACTTATATATTTCTAGTCAATATCATTTTTTATAATTCCAGTTTAAATTAGTATAAATTGTCTTACATATACCTAGTCCTTTGCATGCTATTCTGTAAAACTTTCCTTTGTCTGTGCCTCCTACTCCATGCAATTCTTTTTCACAAACGCCTATACCTTCGGTCTTTTCATTTATTGTTTTTTTTTATTTTTTTATTTAACCCATTAGGAAAACTTCCTTATTTTATCGATTTCTTATTTTTGAATTTATTTTACGTATTTTATTTTTCATTTTCATATCTTCTTTATACATAACTATTTTATCTCTACTAATTAAATTTTCAATTCCTTCTCTCCTTTTCTTTTTATTACTAAATTGCAATTTTTATTCGTTTTTATATCAATTTTTTATAAAATTTTTGTTGTTCTTTCTTTTTATCCCTTTCTTCTATTCTTTTTCCATTTAGTAGTTAAACTTGGGAGATTCTGGCATCTCTCATCCTACTTATTACTCAAATTCACAATACTTATATAAATATATCTCTCATTATATTATATATACCTTCATCTGTTGAAACATACAGACGGATTTTTTTTTTTTCTTTTTTTTTCATCACTTATTTTTGTCGGAATAAAAAGCTTTGATATACACTTTTCTTGTCGATTATTATTGAAATGTTGTGCGTCCATTTTAATTATTTTATTTTTTATATCTTCTTATTTTATTTTTCTCTATCTTTTAATTACTATTTTTTTTCTTTTCCTGATAATAATTCGTAAAGGATGCATTCATTTTTTAGAATCATATATATATTATATTGTTTTTTTTTTTTTTTAACACATACAGAGACTTTAAAGATCTCACACTTTTAAATATAAAAATTTTAGGAACGTGATAAAATAAAATTGTTTCAAGTTAATAATAAAATATATTTTATAAAAATATCTCAATTTAAACTCCTAATTTTAATACTTAATATTTTATAGAATATATTATAATAAATATTATTTAAAGAAAAAGAAGCTTTTAATCTATTATATCTATTAAATTGTTATTATATATTAAATATATATAAAATATGTAAAAAGTGTAATCAAACATATTCATAAGTAATGATATTTCCTCTCATATTACATTGATTGAAATTAAAACCTTTCACCATTAACTGTCAAGAATTAATAAGATGTGACATTGAGTTTAGACAAGTCTTATATAAGTTAATCTTTCAATACAATAATTAAAACTTATATTCTTCATCTAGAACTATTTAAAATGATACGTAATTTTATAGGGTATTTATGTTATAAACCTTCTATTTACTCTAAATTTTTTCAATCAAAAAAATCTTTAATGATTTGTTCAAAGAATATACAAATTTAACTTGTCCTTTTAATTTAAAATCAATAATTTTCATATAAGATTTTCTTTTTAAATAAAAAAAAATGTTTTTATTTAGTGTCTAGTGATATACAATATTTTACAAATAAGTTGATTTTTTTTATAAATAATTAAATAAAAAATTTAAAATCTTAAAACTTACTCTTTAATAAATTCATTATAAAAATCTTTAATTTTATTTTTCTATTATTTTTCACTTTAAACATGCAAAAATTCTAATATTATAATCATACAATTATATTTACTTTATAAGTTTCAAATCATTTTAAAAGATTGGTACATAGATACATATATATATTTATATATTTATTTGTATATTTTTTTAAAAATTATTAGTATAGATATATATATGATATATATTATATATATAGTAGTATATAGGGCACGATAGTATAATTATATTATATATATATAATATATATATAGTATATAGTATATATATATATATAGTATATTATATATTAATATATATAGTATAATTATATATATAGTATATTATATATATATGATATATATATATATATACGTATATTATATATTATAATTATATAGTATCAATATTATATAGTTTATATGTATATATATATATTTATATATTGTTATAGTATATTATATTAAAGTATATTATATGTTTATATAGATATTTAGATGATTAGTATATATTATAGTATATATATATATTTATATTTATATAGTATTATAATATATTATATTATATAGGTATTATATTATTATATATATATATATATAGATATATTATATATATAGTAGTATTTATATTATATATATATTATAATGTATATATAATATACGTTTAATATATATAGTATATATGATTTTTTATGTGTAGTTGATAGAGTGGTGAGGTATAGGGTATATATATTATATAGAGTATATATAGGGTGAGGGTATGATGTGATTACTCAAAATTATGGCAGTAATATATGTGTATTATATATTATAAAATTTTTTCGTAAAATATATAAAATTAATTTAATCAATTTAATTATGTCGAAATTTTGTGTAAATTTTAACGTCGCTTCGTTATCGAATCTACGTGCATGTTTGTCGTTGTAGCCATTATAGTAGTTGCTATAAGTAGTTAGTATCCCAATTGGTGGTAGAGCAAGTAGTAGCCTTACCCGCAGATAGAGGCTTCACCTCTGTTTGGTAGTAATAATTAGTCGACGAATCTGTATAAACTTGCTTGTTGGATTCCTATCTGTATTCTTTGTTTTCTGTAATAGAAGAAAGACACAATAGGAACCTAAAGTAAAAGTTATTACATTGGAAATTGTCCTTCTATTGAGACACTTCGTGTCTTCAAAGAAGGACTATTCCTAACAAAAAATAATTATTATTGGTAATTATATTATATATTAACTTAATAATAATAATAATAATAATAATATTATTATTATTATTATTATTATTATTATTATTATTATTATTATTATTATTATTATTATTATTATTATTATTATTATTATTATTATTATTATTATTATTATTATTATTATTTTATTATGATTTATTATTATTATATAAATAATAATTATAATTATTATTATTATATTATTAATGTATTATATATTATTAATTATTATTATTTTTAATTTTTATTCGTAGAATCGTTATTCCTACAATAATATTATTATTATTATTATTATTATTTTATTGTAGTTAGTATATTTTGCTTTCTATTTTATTTTATTGATTATTATGAGTTATTATTATTATTATATAGTTTTTACTTTTTGCTTCCCAACTCCCTAAATATTTTTTTCTGATATTCCATTTAGTTTCCTTAATATTAATGTAGAGAAATAGTTTTCAAAGAAAGTAAGAGGCATATTTAGAATTTATTAGATCCTGACCGGGTGTTCGGTCCGTAAACCTCGGACAATCTTCAGAGTTTTGTTCTTACAAACAGAATGATCTTTTAAGCACTAGAATTTAAAAACATTAAAAATTACAAATTAGATTTAGAATTTTAGCATTTCATATTAATATTTAACTTAAGGGACAATACATTGAACTTTAGTTAATGTCTGGTTTTTAAGATGTTTTATGTAATAACCCTCAGCTATTTTCAGTTTTTGGGCTTCACATGAGGACAGTGTAAATTTTACTTAATTACAACTCCAACTCTCCAGGAATATATAAGAATTAAATTGTTAAAACCCTCATCCATAGAGCTTATAAATTGTGCTCGGGATTGGAAGTCATTTTGATGCTGAAGTTAAAAGAATTAAACGGAACCTGATTAACTGTAACCACACTTTTAAATTTAACGAGAAAATATAAACAACTATCAACAAACTCTATAAATAACAGGACAATACGAACATATCTTCTGAAAGTATTTAAAATTTTATTTTAAAACTTCAAATCCAAAAGATTTTGATAAAGAGGAAAAATGCTACGCGGCATTATTAACGCCCACATTAAATCTACAAGTAAATCAAAAACATATACAGTTAAACTATACCACAAAACAAGAACACTTTCTTCCTGCTTCTCTACTAAGGATACCCTTTCAGTTAATCACCATGTCGTGTACAATTCTCAGGTACAGATTCTGACTTTACGTTAACATATATGGGTTACACGACTAATAGATTAACAGATAGTTG
>JABUQX010096192.1:10000-15000 GCA_015478945.1 Trachelipus rathkii | reverse complement strand
AACATTATCATAATTATA
This sequence comes from Trachelipus rathkii, assembly GCA_015478945.1. Taxonomy (NCBI): domain Eukaryota; kingdom Metazoa; phylum Arthropoda; class Malacostraca; order Isopoda; family Trachelipodidae; genus Trachelipus; species Trachelipus rathkii. The sequence continues at coordinate 14,982 of JABUQX010096192.1, read as the reverse complement.
CTAATAAAACTGTATACTTGTACATATATTTTACTTATTATTAATCTATATAAGACTAGATTATTAATAAATCATAACAGTTTAATTTTTATATTATATTTATTATAATTATTTAAATCATTTTTTATTTATCAAGACACTTCTTTTTTGTACTAAGTACTTCCTCCCAGATAGTTAATATCCATTTGTACCACTTCATTATTGTAAACAATAAACATTATTCATTGTATGATATATTTTTATACATTAATATTTTTGATAGTCAACATGATATTTCTACCAGCTAAAAGACGGCTATATATATATATATATATATATTATATATTAATATTATAATGACCGTTACTCAGGAGAGTTTAATCTCTCGAACGAGATGATAGTATAACTATCTATGGAGCGTATGTACGGGAGGGATACCCTTGTCATATCAGAGAGAATACTGACGTCTGGTCAATATTATAGTAGTTAATATTACAGTTGAAGAACCAATATATACAGTTTGAGGAATATATTAATATTAAAATAATATTAGAAAAATAATAATAATTTAACCTATTACTAGAAATATAATATACAAACTTATTAAGATATTTTATACGTCCGTAGAGGAATAGATATAAATTATATGTCTTGATGCCGATATGATCTGAATTAATATCGGCGACATGGTCTATTTTTTGAACACAATTTGTTTAGTATTATCACTTGTAAGAAAATACTATATACTTTATATTAGAAAAGTGTAAACTTATGTAAATGTAAAGAATTGCACCACTAACGAAATAAGAAGATCTCAGTGGTTGAAAAAACTTATTACAAGAAGACATTGATAATAATGGAGGCTCAGCACCAAACTATCTGTTAGGGTTACATTTTGAGTACAACCAACCGCAGTGCGTCTCATAGACTACCTAAGAGAACTAGATTTAACTTATTACTCTCTTAGAATGGAACTCTACAGTACTATGTATAAATTTCCTACAAAAAAGAAACCCAGACAACAAATAGAAATAAAAATAAACAACCGTAATTGGGTACTTAGAAAAAAGCATCAAAAAAAATAATACAATACCAAAACACCAATGAGCTGCTGCAGTGGCGAGGCGTTATTCCGAATAATAAAAGACCTCGTACATCCCATAGCGTGCTTTAACTACTCGGTATAACTTTGTAATATTTATCCGAAAGTTTTTTTGTATTTCTTGAAACAAAAGTCTCCAATTATGAAGTCTCCCCTTAATCTCAATATTAATTTCAATGAGATTTACTTCCTTATTTTCAATAGACATAATGCTTAATGCTATTTTATAGTAATTATATAGTATAGATAGTACACTGCTATACGACTACATCTCTCTCGCAAGCGTCAGCAATTTCGAGGACTCAAACCACTCGTGTCGCAATATATGTCAATTGTATCCCTATTATATTAATTAGTGGGCTCCAACAGTGGCAGAATGGTAGCAAAATATAAATAGAGATGTTCGTTATTAAGTAATTATCAAAGTACACATATCGTGAGAGACCACTAAGCTAGATAAATATAAATAGAGATAAAATTCGGGTATATGTTTGCCTTCTATATCTCTCAGTATGTGAGGTCATGTAAATATAACTAAGAGAAAGATAAGATATATTGTTATTTGCCAGTGAGCATATGTCATGAGAAGGAGGAAGAGCTTGAGGTGTGGCATACATGAAGTACTTGACCTCAAGAAGCGGAGGAGCAATAAATATATCGTCTCTCTCTTAGTATACTCTAGTTTAAGCTCAAAATCACACTTAGCCACCTCCTCAGGAAGGCAGACGAACTATGAAAGCATTCTAAATAAAAGATTATTTAAAGTTGTAGGGTAAAATGATTTATATCATATTGATTATCTGCTGAAGAAAGGTGTGTATTACTATATACAACTAGAACTTTCTACAATTAACTAGCAAAAAATATAGTTCAAGGAACTTATAAGAAATATCACTTCTCACGGACATCTATCCCCCAAAAAAATTTCCATTACCCAAGGATCCACTGTTACTACTGTAGATATAAATAACAATCCCTTCTTACGCTTCATGAGAATTAGTACTTTTATTTTGAAAACGATTCATAATAATACAATAGGCTATCCTTCGCATTTAACAAATCTACACAGCGTGATATCACCCGTATATCTCTAATCCTGAATAGATAATATTCTAAAAGGAAAATTAGATATCTGCTATCCATCTTCGCAATTTCAAAGCTACTCAAGATAGAAATTTTAAAAGGTATTAAGTTTTAGATTTGGTTCAAAATAGATACCAAGATTTAAAGGTCTATTTATCTCATCAACACGTTTTTAATAATTGTGTCTACACTATGCGTACTAATAATGTTGTACGCTCTCGCATTTACAGCAGTTTATTCATAATAGAGATAAGCTTGGTTTAGCTAACGTATTAGTTATCAGCTCAAGAGTGTCTCGGCTCGCCAAATCGATCCTATTGAGAGAAGTTTTGACGTAGGGAGAGTCCTCTTTAATTACTCTTTCTTCTCCGAATGAAGCAAATATAAAATAAAATATTAAGATATATATTTAAAAAGTAGCTTTATTATAATCTGTATACAAATGTAATGGAATAGAAGGATTGGACATTCATACACGTTTTCAGTTTACGTCGCAACTAAGTTTGGATTGCGGACAAAGAATCCGAAATATCATGATTTATCGTTGGTATAAATCGAATTATATACTATAATTACAATTTTCAAATACCAAATCGTAGATTGTATCTAATAGTGAATAAAATTTATATTTTTGCAGTTGGTTTCTGTGCAGCGAACAACTTCAAATTTATTATTATGCTCGCCCACCAACCATTGTACAATGTTGTAAAAAGTTTAATAAATGAAATATTCAAAATAGAGAATATCTATGTAGCGTTCCTAAATCAATGGGAAGAGAGATTTCTCGTGAAATTTAAGAAACTAAATATTCAAAATTGTTTATTAAATATTTATGATAAATTCTTTAGAAGAGGTTCTCTACCCCGTAACGCGAGTTGAGACAAATAAAAGATGAACTAATTTTTTGAGACAATAGCCTCTCTTATAATATGCGTGTCAACCTATGTACTCTCTAACATGCAGCCTATAGTCACAATAAAATTGTCTTATTCCCCCTCGGCCTACAGACGCCATAGGGGAAGAAGACATTAAAAAATATATTAGCAGTTACAGATTGATCACTATATATCTGATCACAGAAGTATTGATCTTCTTTATTAGTAGAGCGCATAGAAAAGGGCTAAGCCAACTAGAAACTCACATAAAGGATATTGTTTCACACGAAGACCGATAATAATAAGTATATCTAATAAATTGAGTTCGCCAAAAGTCTCAGCGAGCCAAAATATTAATATGTAATTCCATACACACAAGATATAATATAATAAAACTAATTTTATGAAACCTTATATCCTATCAAACTAAAGAGGAGGGGAGGTGTATAGTCACGAAACCCGAGGGCAAGCCACTAGAATTCAAGATATTCGAAAAGATGGTTACAAAAAGAACAATCTCTATATACCACCAATATAGATAACTGAGCGATAAAGGGGATAGCTTTGCACACTAATTAAGTGGAGAAAACTGTTATTGTTTCATCTCATAGATAGTACGTAATCCATTCATCTGAATGGTCGAGCTCCTTCAAAAACCCATCACCTTTGTTTTGAATTGAAAAGTTTTAGTGGTCCTCTTTACAGGTAGGCAAAACAGCGGTTTCACACCACTAATGTATCCCACGCGTATGCAGATCTAGTTGGCCCTCTCTCCTCTTATTATGATAAAGTCAATTTCCTCTGACTTATCTTTATCTAAAAAAAGTAAACGATCCAAAAAATTGAGTATTAATACTTACAAAAAAGACCGAATGGCAGGGCGTAGTCTGGTGACTGACGGGCGAAATAGCGTATATAGAGTGAACGGACCGTTGAACAAGATTGAACCAGGATGGGCAATCAGGCCTGTTTGGTGTGCGGGGTCAGCAAGTGAAAGATTCCCTATAAGCACATTTGTCTACTCATCACCGAAGCAGTAAACATGTTAAAGATGGTTAGGAGAGAGAAAATCAGAGGTTTCTCGATAATTGACTCTCTCAGCCTTTAGTAGTAATAAAGGTGGGGTGATCCATTACTCAAATGAGAACCGTTTCCCTCCCCTTTTTGTGGAATAACTTCCCTTGGTGGGATATCAATATGTATTTTATTGTGTTTTCTTTCCTATTGGAAAGAAATGAGTTAAAGGTTCTTTTTTTCTTAAAAGAACATTTTTAGAGGAATTCTATCTTTCATTTAAATTAAGAGGAAGAAGGCAAATTTTATATCGAGTTTTAAAAGGTCATTATCTCTGAGTAAAGATGAAAGACAAATTTTATTTTGACTAAAATGACAATAGTCAGTTTTAGTTTGAGAGGTACAATTTCTTTGTGGGAAAATGTGACCATTTTTTAATTTAAAGTTTATCAAACAAGTTTGTTTACCAATTTTGAATTAATATTTAGTAATATTTTTGAAATATAATTTGAGTTGCTCTTTACAAGAACCAACTGCAAAAGTTTCACTACCATATGAGTGCATTTCAAATTTTTTAATTAAATAATCCCACAAATTGAAATAAATTTTTTCCTCCACTTCGTATTGGAAGTAAGAAAATAGTTAGTTAGTTATTTAGTTATATTTTATAAGTATTATATATAGTATTCACATTTTGAATTGCTATGGAAGAATTAGGACTTCTAACTCACCTGTGGGAAAAAGCCTAATTTAGAGGAGGTACCTTCTTCACTATTACTGTGCGATATAAGAAGGATTTTAAAAGGTGAAGGAAAGGCCCAAATGGTTTTTCCACTTCTCTGTGAGAAAGGGAAGGTGAGAACAATTTAATCAAAAGATGAAATAATTTTAGTGTTTCCTCAAGAGGACACTATTGTTAATAATTTTTA
>JABUQX010096192.1:0-5000 GCA_015478945.1 Trachelipus rathkii | reverse complement strand
TGGCCCGGGTAATGTAAGACTAAATCTTTAATACCGTATAGTAACATATAATTGATCACCACTTACTTGCGTATATAATGACCTATGACTATCTGTAATGATATATATATATTATATACATTATAATGTATAAGTGTATATATACTCTAATATAATATAGTAATATCCCTACTATATATATCCCTATGGATGATATATATTTATATATATTATTATATACTAGTATGGAGAACTAAATACGTAGACATTACGTCTTTTTATTTGACGCCTTACTCTCGTTAATCCAATGCAGTATATAAGTACACATAGACCCCAATGCATATAAGCAATAAACTCGGAGGTTTGATATTATGGGTGTTCACGCGAGAAAACAGTTCAATACCAGAATTGGTGAAAGTCGAAATTTAGTTTGCCCAATATTTAAATTATATTGAAAATTTTTTTAACTTTATATATTTTATATGTAGGTACGCTTCGTTGGTTAAAGTATAAAAGTTTTTTAATTAATGAATTGATTCGCTGCTGGTTACGAACATGTGTAACAACGTAATCGAACAAGTGTAGTAAAATTATTTTAAAGTTGGAGTAAATATAAATACTTTCAAGAGTTGTGACTAAGATGAAAAAAAATCGTCAAGTCTTGGAAGTATTTTGACAATGATAATAACAATTATTTTTATAAGTCTGAAATAACAATAACAATAAAAGCATAAAAAATATATAATAATATATTATAAGTAATATAATAATAATAAAAAAATAATCAATATAATTATATAATGAAAATAAAATACGATAAGAGGAATATAATAAATAATATAATAATATTATAATAATTAAATAATAATAATAAAAAAAGATGTTAAATACTACCAATAATAATAAAAATAATAATAATATATAATAATTAATAATAATAATATATATATCATATAATAATAATAATAATAATAATAATATTAATAATATTAATAATAATAATAATAATAATAATAATAATAATAATAATAATAATAATAATAATAATAATAATAATAATAATAATAATAATAATAATTATTATTAATAGTACTTAAAATAAATTATAATAATATTGTAATAATAATAATAAAAATAATAATCATAATAATAATAATAAAATAATAATAATCATAATAATAATTAATAATAATAATAATAATAATAATAATAATAATAATAATAATAATTATAATATTAACACTTATTATTAATAGTACTGATAATAATAATTACCAACAATAATTATTATTTGTAGGAATAGTCTATCTTTGAAGACACGAAGTGTCTCAATAGAAGGACAGTTTCCAATGTAATAACTTTTACTTTAAGGTTCTTATTGTGTCTTGCTTCTATCACAAAGAGCAAAGTATACAGGTAAGAATCCAAGAAGCAAGTTTATACAGTTATGGACGGCTAATTATTACTACTAGACAGTGATGAAGCCTCAATCTGTTGGTTATAAGACTACTACTTGCTTTACCACTAGGGATACTAACTACTTATAGTAACTACTGTAATGGTTGCAACGATAAACATGCACGCAGATCTAATAATAACGCAGCTGTAAATGTTACACAAAATTCTTAAAATTCACAATTATTTCGCGACAATATTTGATATATATATATAATATATATTATTATATATAGATATATATATATTATATAGATATATTATAATATATTATATATTATATATATATATATATATATATTATATTATATATATTATATATATAGTATATATATATATATATATATATCATATAATATATATATATATTCTATATATTTATATATATAATATATATATATAATATATATTTATATATATAATATAAATAAATAGTATATATATATATATATATATATATATATATATATAATATATATATTATAGATATATATATATATATATATATATATATATATATATAGTATACTACTATCTTATATATATATATATATATATATATTTATATATATATAATTAAGTATAATATATGTTACTAATACAACATATATATTCTATATAGTATTAGTTTATAATATTATGATATATATTAGCTATATTATGATGCTTAAAGAAGATATATTTGTATTGTTAAAAAAATTATTTAAAGATTACTATAAATAAGATTTTTGTCCAAGATAGTCATTTTTAGAAGCGATTTTTATTTGTCACTTTTTTCTCTTTTATGAACTTCGGAAAAATTTGATCACGTGGGATAATACTAGACGTTCATCTTATCTATTGTCTAACTTCATTTTGATAACACTACAAAACATGTAAAATTTAGATTAATAAGTGTACCTTTAAATAATATATAACTTGATATAAAAAAAATAATATCTATTATACTCTATACAATTTATGGAGCCAAAATAAATAATAAGTATAATATATAATAATATATAAATATATAGATAAATATAAAGAAGATATTTTATTATATCTAAATAAATATTTATAGTTTTATATATATATTTTAATAGATATATATATATAAAGAGTGGTTTTCAATTACAATATTCAAAGGGGGAATGTTACAAATGATATTTTTATAACAAGAATCGTTTTATGACGACTCTTGAAAAATCAAAATTTCACGTTATGAAAATTTGACAAAGTTTTATTTCTGATTTTTATTTATTTTTGACTTTTTATTTTTTCTGTTCTTTTTTATATTTATATATAATAAAAAATGGTTCTCATTTTTTAATTACTAAGTAACGATATTATACTTATCAATTTTAAATTTTAGTAACTATATTTTAAATGACAACTTTCCGTTTTTTAACTTTTGATATTTTTCTTCTTCTTGACCTCTTAGAATCTAACTCTAATTATAATTTTTACATTTCAAGTGTGAGAGTTTAAAGTTTGTATGTAAAAAAATGAAAAAAATTAACGTAAATGGCATTGTTTTCTAGAAGGCTTGACACTTTTAAAACTTTTAGCTTTCGCCGAAAAAAGAATAGTTAAATTAAAGTTCAAAACCTCGAAGATTCTCCAACCAAAACATTAAACTGGACCCTAAATTTTAAAACGAAGTAAAAAAGGTGACTTGAAAGATGATCGGCGAGAATATTTGAAATTTGGTGATGAAAACCAAAGAGCCAAAAAAACGTGGGTCGATCGGATTAGTTCAAATCTTGAGGACTATTCTATAAAAAACACTATGGCTTTAAATATAAATTTGTGGGCCTACTATCGACGAGGCTTGTTCCAAATAGAACAAGACTCGAAGAAGAGGCTAAATGTATATATAAAAACAAAATATTGATCAAAAATTGAGACAAGAACAAATCAAAACTGAAGCCTTTTTGCTAAGTATCTGAAATGAAAGAAGGGGGGTTAAATAGCCATTAGTGGGAATTCCCAGCGGTTGTAAAGAAGGCATAATAAAAATTACACTACCAATGTTAAATTTTACTAAGAACACTGCTAAAGAAGGAAATTTTTCACAATTTGCCGATCGGAGAACAATAAACAAACAAATCTTAGACCCCTACGTAAGGGCAGCATATCGCTTACTTGATAGCGAGGATGCTTCTTAAAGGGAAAGGTAAGACTCGTCTAAGGGATAAGTCTCGTCAAAAACTTTATATTACTCTATACTGCATTGATAAATAAATCTTGTAGAAATCTCTATTGTTGGGAACTCGTATAATGCAAATTAAATAGAAATGGAGCCCTTGTTGAAAGTACAGTAGATTATAAGAAGAGTGCCTCGCCGAACGAAATCGCTCCTTTTTATACTCAACGGAAAAGATGCTAAAGCGGTTGACAGCGAGTGATTAGTTGAAAAAACATTAATTTGAATTATTAATGTTATGATTATAAATTTAATATCAAAAGATAGCAAATTTAAAACTATATATTAAATAAATAAATTATTGAATAAATCAATATGGATTTGCTGTGAAAATTACTGAAAGTTTATGATGGTAGCCTTTGGCAACTCATCACATGTTTGATACGCGATATTTTTATTCAGATATTGAAATATATAATAAATGTGACTTTTTAATTAAAGACAATTATTAGTTTAAATAATATGCAAAATATTCAGCATTTTCTCCTGATTTTTTTTATGTAAAATTTTTGTTCGTACAGTAACTATGAAACATAATATGTTGAAGTTTCAATATGGAAAAATGAGGGGTCACTTGACCCGAAAAATCTTGACCTTTCGTTTCAAGAGGTCAATGATATTTATATAAATGGAAGATTGAAGTGTTAGGATCAATTTGATCTATTAATCAAATCCGACACTGTTGAAGAACCGGTCTAACAAGGATGGGGGCGGAAAAACTTTCAATAAGAAATTTCCTAAATTTCGAAGGCCTATTTTTTTTCAGTTGATTTAATATATTTATATTTACAAAAATATAATTTCAATCAAGGTCAAAATTTAATAAAATGTAGCCCCAAATCCTTAGCATAGTTGAAGAAAGTCTGAGATTTTGAAACTTTGTTAAATGAAAGATAAATGTAAGACGGTTACGTTGTATCAGCTTTTAACATCAAAATTTTTAGAGCAATAAGGTATTGTGTATATGTATATACTTATATATATATATATATATATATATATATATATATATATATATATATATATACATATTATTATATATATATATATATATATATATATATATATATATATATATATATATATATATATATATATATATATATATATATATATATATATATATATATATATATATATATATATATATATATATATATATATATATATATATATATATATATATATATATATATATATAAGGTTTATGTATATATATATATATATATATATATATATATATATATATATATATATATATATATATATATATATATATATATATATATATATATATATATCAATATATTTATATATATGTATTTATATATATATATATAGTTATATATATATATATATATATATATATATATATATATAT
>JABUQX010096191.1:0-7500 GCA_015478945.1 Trachelipus rathkii | reverse complement strand
TACTAAGAAATCCTGCATACTACCCAGCTGATGAATTCGCCAATCACTAAGAGCCGCGCATCCATGTTCACTAATCCTCTCCCAAAATTATTCCAACTCCTGCCAAATATTCGTAAAAAGAAATTGAACGATTGAGAACCAACTAAAGATATCTCTAAAATGCAAAACATCAGATTTTTAAAGCAGGCACACCGACCCCCTGATGCAAAAAAAATGGAACTCAGACGAATCTTGCCATAGTCTATTCCCATTCACCGCCCCATCAATAATTAAAACCAAATAAACCACATCTAATAACTGACCAACCAAACTTCGTCTGATAGCTTGTAGGATTGTTCCAGCTTCTTGCGCGTTATCCTTCCTACAGCTCTTCTTCTTAGTTTCCTATCACAGCCACTCCTAAAGGATTAAATGCCCTACCGGGTGAAATGGATTATAGTACCCAAATGGAGCTTCATGTGACGACCCACTTTCGTTCTAATGCTTTAGGCCTCTTTGAGAAGAGGTGAACTTTAAAACCATTCAGATCTAAACACCACAAAACGCCTCCAAGCCGTTCTGCATTTAGCTGGCGAGCATAAAGGGGGATCCAGAAGTCTGTCATCTTAACTCAGACTTTCCAGCTTTCAAGATAACCAACAAATGCTCATGTGAAAAAGTCTCCACGGAGTAACTTTTCGGCTACCAACGGATCCATATTGGATACTAATATTGCCAACTCCAAAAATTAACAAATAGGTGACACCTCTCCGATGACACCTTCCTACACTGTCTCAATAGAAACAGCTCCATATTCTGCACCCATTAGTGAATCTGCTTGCTTAGCAGATGCCGTCGTCGGTTCCATTCCTAATTATGAACATTGTGGTTGCTCTTCCAACGACCAACCAAGTCCACAAACAATATGGACTTGGTTGAACTCAACCACTTCGCCACTCATGGCGAAGCCCCATCACAAACACCTCTGTAGAACCTGCCCCCTCCAACCCGATCGTACAGCCAAATCTCTTGCTTGTACGGTATTCCTTACCACCTGATTGTTGCTCCTCCTCGTCGGGAGCCAAGCCTAAACTTTTCCTAACTTATTTTTTTCCACCTCTAAACCTTACTCCTAGCCACATAGGACAGAGTTTTTCAAAGAAGACACCTCATAAACTTATAACAACATTATATTGCCATTTCCTTCAATGGAACTGTCGTTGCTACTATTCTAATTTTGACATAGGAAAACCAAAGTGCATAATTTGCAGTAAGTTCACGTATAGTCATGTAATGATGAAGATTAATCGATACTAACGACATATAGAAAGAAGTAAACAGTGATAGGAGAGGTGCGAAGAACTCTCATGTCACCTACTCTCCATTCCCCTTCGAACAAACTTCATGCAGTGAAGCACGGAATTCATAAGACCCCAATCTTATTGTCTGTCAATCTGACTTAGCTCCAGCTTAGTGAATTTACCAAGGCCACTAGCTAAACTTTTTTAAGCAGCTCTACCATTCCGTTGTTTATACTGGGAGACTCAACATTCGTTCATCCCTATGGGGGCAGACTCTGTCACCTTAACCTAATTCTAAATCTCCTTGTTGCATTTCTGTAACTCCCCTCTCCTCTTCACGGAATTTCCTTAACACTGGACTTCTTACAATGAACGGTTTAGATATACAACTTTTCTCTTGTATAGATATTATTTTGCTCCCATCTCTTATGGATCGCTTTAGCTGGTCCCGCTTTGATATGGATCTTCCGCAGGTAGAGTCAGCAACCTCTTGGTGGTCCCAAGAGTGTGCACAAGCTGATCCGTGAGAGAAAAAATTCTTACAGGCAATACAAAAACGGACCCGCACCACTCTGATTATATTTGGAAGAGCTCGGTGAGAATCTCATCGAATTAATCGCCGAATACGTAAGCAAATATTCTCCGACAAAGGTAGTTTGATATCAGCTCCACAACTGCTAATTCTTCAATATGGAAAGTTGAGCAGAAAATATCTCACCGCCCCAACAGCTCTCCATTCATTGGGTCTGATATAACCGATACTATCTTCTCTCACAGTTGTGGCAGATACCTTAGGTTGTAGTTTTGCTAGCCACTCGAGCCTCTTCCCGCTACCCTCATGAAGCCCTTCAAAAATTAAGAATTAATACGCACCGTTCGGCTGACTTCAACTGCGAAATTGGAAGTTCATACCTTATAACTGTCTTTATACATTTGCAGAAGTATCAAATTGCATCTGTTCGATTTCAAAGACGGCGTCCTGGTTGAGACATAATCTCGTACATAATGCTCATCATTATTTCACCTTTCTGCATCAGAGTTCTTACTGAATCTATAAAACAGAATCTGGATCGAATACGCTTTTCCATTTGTTTGGACCACACTTTTGCCATATTTCCAAACCTGGGAAAGATCCGAAGCTGGCAGACAACCAAAGCAATTTCTTTGACCTTTCATACTGGCAAACTAATGAGAAAATGATTGCAAAGTTCCTTTCCCCCTGTTCTGAAAAGTCTTCATGCTTTTGATCAGACTTTCAGTTTGGCTCGACAGCCGACCCCTTGTTAAGGACTAGACCTTGACATGCGAATCCTTTCTCAACTGCGGATGGTTCTTGGTGTCTTTCTGACCTTTGAAAATCTTATGACACAACGATGTTGAACTGGGGTTCTGTTCAAACTCTACTCTGTCGCTTTCCGTGGACAGCTCCCTCTCTTCTTTCAATGCCTTTTGTAAAACAGATCATCCAGGTCCGGGTGTTTGCTATTCTATCACGCCACTTATCAATGAAAGTGTTTCGCAGGGCAGTGTCTGAGTGTATTATTATTTGCTCTCGAATGTAAGGACATTGTTACTACTATCCCAGCAGCAGTCAATTTTTATCTCTATGTTTATAACCTGGCTCTATATATTACCGTGCCAGGTACCATTTTCTGAATCTAACTCAACCAACTATTGAAAATATTTCTCAATGGAATAACTCCTACTTCACCCACCAAAACCTCAGCAGCACTATTCAGAAAAAAACGGGATTCGAAGAACCTGCCATTTTCCTCACCGCGAATCTAACCTTAAATGGTTCACCTATTCCTGTAACTTCACAAGTCAAATTTCTAATCATCATTCTTGACGACCATCTAACATTCGAACCGCACATTAAACATCTGAATGCGATTTGTCATCGAGTGCTTGATCTATTACATCATCTCATCTCAAAATATTGGGGTACTGAGCGTACTGGGGTACTAAAAGTCCCTTTTACTCATAACGTCGCCCTTATCCGATCGAAGTTAGAATATTGTTGCGTAATGTATGGTCAAACTTCTCTATTTGATCTACATCTGTTAGATGCCATCCAAAATGAGGCAATCCGTATCTCCACAGTTGCCTACCAATCGTTCCCCCGGGTAAGCCTAGAGTTTAAATTTGATGTGATGCCACTCTCTCTCTCTCTGAAGGGAAAACACCAGTAGTAAGGGACGCACTACTGACAGTCAAAGAGACAGATGCCAAAATTTGTCGCTGAATCTGGAAATTAATTCAGTTAAATCTGGTAGGTTTTAGCATTTTTGGAATTTCTTTCATATTTTCTTACTTTTTATCATTTTTTTTATTTCTTTATCTACAGAACACAGCTGCTAGCATTTGACAAGTCGTATCATCAGCTAACATAGTCAAGGCTCCCAACTCCGAAGGAGTTTGGCTCTCTTTCTAGTGGCAACACTGCAGCCAATGAAGGGCAACGAGGCATTTCTAAGGTCGACGAGACTGTTCTCGGAGGCTCTGATTCTTCTGAACAGGAGGATATTACAAGTCATGTTGGCAATTGACTTGGATTTTCTCCTACCTTAGTTATATTTTGACGCTTGAAGCGTCAAATTGATGTTTTTTAAGGTCGGTGAAACCGATTTTGAGGTAAGGATGACCGTTTTTAACCAGATGTTAGTGGGTTTAGCCACCCATAATGTGGTTTTGGTTTTTAGAAGGTTTAAATGATTCAAATCGATTTATTGTGGCCTTTTACCCCAAAATTGATATTTTAATCGTCTTTCTACTTTCTCTGGTTGACTATTATATTGAAAAAAAAAATCGAAAGAAAATCATTACTATTTTTTAACACTCATTCGATATAATTATTTTACTAATGGATGGAAACCGTGGGTCTAAGAACAAGTCTTATAAGCCACACATTTCCACCCTCATTTTAGAGAGTATTAATTATCGTATCCCCACCAAACCTGCCGCCCCAATAGTTGATGACGTCCGCTTGCCTGAGATGCAGTTTCACGCCGCTACACCCCATGTTGGGGGGTGCTGAGTCCCACCAAGTAAGAAATGGCCGTAAATAGATAAAACATAAATAGCAAAAACAGGACTAGGAAGAGAAATTGGAGTTGAAGAAAGAAACGGAGCCTAAGTAGACTCATGTGCCTGAGCATCGAGCCGGAGCCGGAGCCGGAGCCCTGTAGCCAGAGCCGGAGTCGAACCGGATGTTGATAATCTTGAAATTGCATATAAAGGGTCAAGAAAGGTTTGCTAATAAATGTTTATAAGGATATAGATCCCGATTTTGAGGGTTTTAAAACTCTCAAGTGTGTCTGAGAGCCCTTCCTGGAGGAAATCTCAGATGAAAAATAAAGACAAAAGCAACATAAAGGCATAGAGAAGAGAATGGATGAAGGAACGATGACGATTCCAGAGGGATGCCAGAGGAATCAGGAATGGTAAGGTCCCCCCACAAGATGATAACTGAACACGAAAACGGGCTTTCACCTTTATAATAAAATTTAATGATTGAATTCATGCTATTAATTACATGTGCAATCAAAATCTGCATAAAAGCAACTTAGCACATGCAGATTTTAATAATACGGCTACTCTTTAACTATCTGGTGTTCTGCCTTTCTTTCATAATTCATTGCTAACTAAGCGTAACCATACCTACCCTGGCTTAACATTCCAACCTAACATTGTATAACGTAATCAGACGTAACTTAGCTTGATATACTATCTTGGCTCATATAGCTTATTAATTACCGCATCTCTCGCTCCTATCTCTCTCTTCTCAATCTATCTATCTATCTTATCTAGATCTATCTATCTATCTATCTATCCATTATCTATCTATCTAGATCTATCTATCTATCTATCTATCTATATATCTATCTATCTATCTATCTCTCTTTCTTTCTCTCTCTCTCTCTCTCTCTCTCTCTCTCACACACACACCTACACATACATATACTAGGTTGTGTGTGTGTCATATAACTCATTTGTATATTCTCATTTAAAAATTTATGCTACATCATATCTGATAAATATTAATTAATAACTTATTTTAAAGTAATTAAATGCTACAAATAAGAATAATATGAAATGATTTATTCTTGTGTCTACAAAAAATAATTTCATTTTTACGAAAACGTTTTGAACATACATGCTTACATTCAGAAAATTATGTCAAGTCATTATCACTACATCAATTAAAATGGTATATTTTCATATATATATATATATATATATATATATATATATATATATATATATATATATATATATCTATATATAAGTATATATATAGTATATATATATATATATATATAAATATAAATATATTATATATTATATATATATTTATATATAATACTAATAATATAATAATATATATATATATATATATACTATTATTACTATATATATTATTACTATATATATATTATATATATATTATCTAATATATTATATATATTATATATATATATATACTATATTATATATATATACTATATCTATATATATATTATATATATACTATATACTATATATATAAATATTATATATTTATATATATATATATATATATAATAATTATATATATATATAATATATATATATTCTATATATTATATATTATATATATATATATTAAATATATATATATCTTATATATAATATATATATAACTATATATATTATATATATATAATATATATATTATAATATATATATTATATATATATATATATATATACTATATGACATTAGACTATACTCACCTATATATATATAATATATTTATATATAGTATATTCATATATTACTTAATATTATTATTAGTATATATTAATGTTATATCTAATATTTATACTAATATATATATTATATAATATATTATATATATTATATATAGATATATATAATAATATAAGTATATATTATTTTATATATATATAATATAGTTAATATATATATATATACTTATTATCAATTCTCCGTTCTAGGGTTGGAGATGTGAGCACTATTTGCAAACATAACACTCCTAGAACACGTCTCAAGAATCTCGAATCTCCAACTTCGATGTTCTAGTGGTTAAAATCTTTTCCTTTAACTTACAAATAAATCTTGCTTTGCTACTGTTTCTTCTAACAGAACAGCATTTCAAGCCTTTTGAATATCTTACTTTCTTCACGAGACTGTTAATATCTCTCATCCAATAATTGAAGTCCTCTATTAGGGGATTTCAATTTACACAACACTGAATGGCTTGGTTCGATCTCTCTCATACTGATTTAAGGTGAGGGAGGAGCCGAATCAATTTAGTATCATTCATTTACGCTCTGATCTAATTAAAGAACCACACACATTCCGGATCCAACCGCATCTTGAACACACTTGACCTATGTTTCACTACTAGTCCTTATCTCTTATATTTTTAAAAGTCAACACCTTCGACTCCTCTTGGTAAATATGACCACACCCTATATTCTTAAATTTTAATACTCTCTCCCAACAGCTTCCACCCTGCCCACTCGGCTTTTCTGGCACTTTGGATCGGGCCGATTAGGGGCCTTGCGTTGGCTTCTAAGCCTAACTTAATCGTTGTGACATGATGCTTTGCACATGCAGGGATCGAGTCAAAGGCCAAAGACTTATAAAACTGTTCCGTACTTTCCAATTCACTTCGTACTCCATAATCTTATGCGGGCGCGATGTTGGTTGCTTTATCTCTTTTCTATGGTACCGCAGCGGCAGGTGCGCGAGGGAAATTGTCACTCGCGTACCACCACCTTTACGACGCCCACGTAGCACAATAGGTGCTGTGTTGCGCATGAGTTTGTGTGGATATGTTAACTCCAGGTTAGTTCGCTGCGTGCTTCCTTCTTTTCTGCCTCTGTTTTGTGGGAATTCTCTTCCATTCGCTCTGTGTTTCTGGCTGAATTTAATCTCCCTCACTTCAAAGCATTGCTTCGTCTGTTGCTATCTGCGTATTTGCGTTTTGGTGAGCTCCTGAAAAGTGCAACACCCCTCCTGAAAAGAGCTCCGCCCGTGAGTGGTGGTGGTGACTGTAAAATATACATATATATAAGTTATATAGTATATGTTTATAATGATATATATATATATATATTTAAAAATTTGATAATTTTATAATAATTTATTATATTTTTAAAATAAAAAATACTATTATATTTTTTTTATATATATTATATATATATCTCTT
>JABUQX010096190.1:0-29771 GCA_015478945.1 Trachelipus rathkii | reverse complement strand
ATGGGCTACTCGGAACTTTTCGGAGAATGTTTTCGCTGAGTACGATAAGGAAACCACTTTAACCATTTGAGTTCAGCTCCGATTTACTTGTATACAGTTTTATCATAATGAAATACGTTTGAAACAAATTTCTAGATCGATTGTACTTAGCAGAACTTAGCATCATGAGATATACAAGAATCCATTGATGATGCGAAAATTGAAAAGCAAAAGTTGAGACTGAAAGTATTGATAACGTAATGGCTCCTAGGGACTAGGTATCAGGAATAACAAAGAAAAGTGGATAGATAGTACTATGAAAATTATTAAATGATATAATTGGTAATTATTGATTTAATTGGTAATTAGTGGTTTAATTAGTATTACTGATTTAATTAGTACTTAGTTTTTTAAACACGTCCAGATTTTTATGTGAAAGTGGAAGTAGCCGTGAATGAGAAGTCAATTCAAGCAGATTACATAACAATTTAAGATACTCATTTCAAAACTACATTGACACAAACTAAACTTATCTTGAAGCATACAAGAGCAGAAATAATGTTCCTATGGTAGCGACGTTTAATCTAAGGTTGCTAATGGAAACCCAATATCAAAGCGATATTTAGCAATATTGTAGAAAAACGATAACATAAAGCTAAATGCAATGCTACAGTAAAGCTATTCCATAATGGTCGAGAGAGAAAATGATTGACCGGTCAAATGGTCAACATTTGGGAAAAAGAAATCTGGTTATTTAGAGTTTCTCTAATGAATCTAATTAAACTTAACCTAACCTAACCTAACCTATCCTAACGTCTGGTGGTAATTTTTTTAATATCGTGTCTGCCATTCTGACCTAACCTAACCTATACCTATCCTAACTGCATGCGCGTTGTATGTAATTTTTTTATATCGTAGTCTGCCATTTTGATCGCTGTCGACCCATTTTCGCTGACGCCAATTTGGGCTAGTCTCCCTTGCAATGATAAATAAACATGGTGCTATGAAAAATTAATTATAAAATTAAATATAAAAAAAACTTGGCGATAATAATTACTTGAACGCTAATTACTTTAGTTAATCGTTAAAGAAACAAATGAAATTAAAAAAACATAAAGAAATAAAGAAGTTAAAAATCCATAAATGAGAGGAAAATATTAAAAGAACAAAATTTAAAGATAAAAACAAATAATAAAATAAAAAAGAGTGTGTGCCTTTTTCTCACTGGATTATCTGGATGGTGAAGACGACCAAAGAAAACACTTAGAATGACATTACGGAATCAGTTAATTGATAAAAGCTGTTAGTTATGATGACCCTACTAAAAAGAACAAGAGAAAAATAAAAGTAGTGTTTCATGGTTGCAAACTTCCAACAGGGTACTGTAATAATAATAATAATAATAATAATAATAATAATAATAATAATTAATAATAAATAATAATAATATAATAATAATTAATAATAAATATAATAATAATAATAATAATAATAATAATAATAATAATAATAATAATAATAATAATAATAATAATAATAGTAGTCGAGAAGCTCGAAATATTAGTTTTCAATATATTTTTTTTTTCAAAATTTGTTTCTTACATTCCATAAAAGAAATTTCATAAAAGACTTCTTTTAATCAAATATTTCAGCAGGTCCTCCAGTTTGACTTACCTTTATAAACTTTTCCTAAATGAAAAACACTTTTGTATTAAGTCCGATAATAATTTTTTCCCCATGGTTTTCGTGCTTTTAGTTAAGAAAATGACTTCCCAGCCGAATTACTTGAAATACAATAGCTTTTATTCTTAATTTTTTTATTATCACTTCATCACTGTAGTGTCCGTTTTGGTGCACTAACATTTCAATGCAAGATATAGGCCCTTATACTTAAACTAATAAGGTTTTATAGCTAGATAAGAGATGAATGTTCTAGAAACCTATTTTCTTTAATTGATTTTGAAATTTTATAAATATAAAATGAAATTTTTTCTAAGCGGAGAATTGCCGTCTGTACATTTGTTTGGCAAGAAAATTCCTTTTGGGGATCCCTTGAACATTGGGACCCTGGGACTGTCATGCTGATAAAACTTTAGTATTACATTATGATCTTGGAGCATTCATGATGAATTTTCATTAGATGTAAATGTAGTGGAAATTCTAAGCATAAAATGTTTCAATATTCCTTGGCATGAGATGGCAATGGATGGTTGTTTCATAAATCATAAGCTTTCGTAAAATACGCACAGCTGACCAAAATATTAAGTCGAACCGACTTTTAATTTCCTAAAAACTATTTTATTAACATGTGAGTTTATGTGATTAAGAGTGCGGCGGTATGAGCTAAAGATGATCCCTAATGCTTATATAATTATAATCATTCGATTGGAGGTTGGCACGAAGCCACATGGCGAAATTTTCATAGACTGCACACACCAGCCAATTTTTCGCGAGAGCCGTATTGTCGATATAAGAGCTGCACCACACCGTTTAATACATTTTTCAGATAGTGCAAACAAGAGAGAGACCTGCTCGTACTGGGTGGTAGATTTGAGAAATGGAGTAACTTTGTGAGAACTGCTAAATGAAGCGGCAATAGAAATCATCTTCGACCGTGCCTTGATAACTTCCCGTAACACCACTAGAGAAAGAATTGATGCTATACCTGATGTTTCACCAATTATTCGGAACGACCATATTATTATTGACCGAAAACCTTACAATATTTATCTTCTCCAATTTGTAGCTCTAAAGTAAGTTTTGGTTTATTAAATTTAAAGAAGATTTAAAATAACAAAATTAAATTCTTGTTAATTTTTTAATTTTAATAAATTAATTCTTTAGATTTCTATTTTTTTATTGACCAAAGGTTTATAAAAAAATCGATGATGTTAAGCATAGTTTGTGAGATATGAGCTTTTTTTTTTTTTTTTTTTTTTTTTTTTTTATTTTTAAAAAAAATAGGTAAAAAAAGATTAAAAGCTTACTGCAAAAAAAATAAAATATTGAATAAATAAATAGATGGCAATAAATAAGCAACAATAATTTAATGGCTCTTAATTCGGAGGTCACTCGCACAATATTTTTTTTTTTTTTTTTTTTTTTTTTTAATTATTCTTTTTTTTCATAAAGAAAATTTGTGATTTTCTCGTGATCAAGATATCTATTCCAGTTTTGTCAACTACATTATTTTTCCCCCTATTTTTATTATTTTTTTATCTATGCTTTTATATTTTTATATTTTATATTATTTTTTAGTTTTTTATCATTCATCTATAAATAAATTTATATATATTATATATAGGTTAATACTATAGATCTATTCAGTTAGGGACGCCGCACATGAGTTTGTAAAAAATAATTTCAGTTTCCAAAAACGATATTAAATTTGATTATCAATATAGTTTATCGGTCAAACCCTATAATCCTAACCAAAGTGGTCCAAACACATGAATAGTATTATATTCAAATTGAAGTATAGATTTATATTCCCTATATATATGTTTTTGGTTAGTTTTTAGTTAGAAACACATGCAACGAAAACTAATAAAAAAAAATTTGTTTTTGTATGTTTTTGAGAGCGACCTCCACCAACACGAATTACTATGAGCCGATCCTCACAGTGCAGACAAATCTGCATTCAGGCTATCTCAGACGAGCTGCGAGACAAAAAGTTGAGGACCACTTGTGTTGAGAGCCTGTGATACTCTCCACAAAAAATAATATCTGAATATTTTAACTGTCTGTGATAGACTAAATGGGTGATGAGAAACGCGTTTATATCACCTATATCAGTGGTGTATATTACTACATATGAAAGCTTTGAGGGAGGTCTAGGACTCTTTTGGACTTAAAAGTTTAAAAGAATAATTTTTAAAAGGGGTAGCTAGTTTTATTTGTGATCACATCAATACTCAAGCAACCCTCGCCCTATATTGAAAAAGTAGTACTAATATAATAATTATAAATATTATATAAGTATATATATATTAAGTTAGTATATATATATATATAGTTATTATATATAATCATAATATATATATATGATTATTATATATTATATAATATAATGGTAAAGGTATAGCACAATGATCTCAGGAGTTATTTTCTGAAAAATTCCTGTCCATAATCAAGGCTTAGATTACGATGAATAATATAACAAAATAGGTATATTATATTAGATAATAATATAATATAGCGGAATATATTTATATAATAGTGATATAATACATATAGCTATATATACATATTGATATATTGATTTTTGGACGAATTTTTTTCAAGAAATATGTATATATAATGAGATAACGTAGATACCAAAAACAACAATCAATCACACTACACTATCGAATATATACAAACTAAAATAAAATGAGAACACAAACAGTATGCATAAACACTATACAACCACCTAATATAACCCACTAACCAGAAACAAACCACTAATATATATATAGTATATATCATTATATATAATAGTAAACAGCAACCATACACCCATCAATACACACAATAACATATATATCAATAATAAAAGTATATACTATCAGTTTAAGCTTTGTGGTATTACAAATTGAGTCATAGCATAAGAAAATAGGCAAAAGAAAAAAATTAGGGAAATTTTTCATGAAAGGGATATTTATTTTACCATATTTAATCATCATCTTTAATATCCTTAATCTTAATACATTATACAAATTAAGCACCTAGGGCTATGTTCAGTCTACATATTAAAAAGGGTGCGCTTTACAGTTTATAATGCAAATAATTAAAATCATATAGCACTAAATTTTTTCATTTCTTTTTTAGTCTGACGATGTTAGTATTTATTCATATTAAATTATAATAAATGGCATGGCCTAGATAAATTTCCACCGGATTAACAGGTGGGGACAGAATAGACCTCCATTTTGCTATTGAACCACGCATACTCAAAAAACAACACGCGCATATATACAGATATGATCGGAAAAACAGTAACACTCACACAAAGTACTTCTATGATATAGACTTGCTTGGGCAGATAAAATCATTATATTAATAATTTTAAAATTATAACTTAATATAAAATATCACACACGAAACTTTTATCTTATATAATCATATTATATATTGAGTTTTATATCGTCACATAATTGCGGTTGGCGGGAATAATGGATGAGGGAAGAATAGAGACATTTAAAAATGTTAGTCGTACTTATCAGGAATCAAGCTACGGACGCTAAATCTATCATCAACAACAGGAACAGATGAGTTCAAAGAAACAATTTTAGATTAGAAAAACTTACTAGTAAGCAATAATTCCAAACAGGGTAGCCATGCATTCATAAAATTTATTTGATGCACATGATGAATGATTAGTAATTTCACAAAATAAAAGACAGCGAGAATAGTATATGGATATTCTGATATTTTTACTAGAGATAGTATCAGGAGAAAAAAAATGCAGCAGTCATTGTATCACACATTCTCATTGTTAATATAATTCATTTATCCTATCCAGTGAAACGTTCTCCTCTTCTCATGTGTTTAACACATATAGACATTATAATAAATTCATTACCAAACAAACAAAAAAGGAAAACACAACAGTCACTAACCTATAGAACCCAACAACATAACGTAAAAGAGTAAGTCGTACATTATAGAGAGTACATACACAAATATAAAATTTATATTCAACATAAAAGTAAAAAACCATAAAAAACCACCAAAAGTAACGATAGAATCAATAGACCCATCAACATCTAGTAACAGTCAAGTTCAAAAAGACAAACCAAATCAAACAAGAACAAAAACACCACCAAGCACCAAACAAAACCTAATCAACAACATACACATCCAATCCAAAATACAAAATAACCATAACAGAGCTGAATTATCCCCACAAAGATCAAAAGCAAATAAAGAAATCCCACCTCGATGCCAAACACAAAAAATCAAAGACTCGAAAAACAAACTTAGCGACGCGCCAACTCAGACACCCGATTCGACGAATGCAAAGACAGATATAAACATGCTTAAATAGCGACTTGGAAAACGCGCAAAAGTAGTTCCAATAAGGAAATGCGAAACTTGTAAAAGCGCGAAAAAATATTTTAAAGTTAAATTGTTCCTTTAGTTAAAACATTTTAGTATAGTGGCTTTTGATATTATAGTTGATATTTAATGCATTTTATATGATTTATATTATTATACTTTCTCACCTGCAGTCTACGCTAATATTATTTTCCTTATGCCTGTTATATATTGAGTTCTTTTGAAGATTTTTAGAAAGTATAAAATGCCAAAACAGGTATAAACTGGTTCAGTTGATGTAATCTACTAAAAAAAGAGAAAAATACTATATTTATAGGATAGTAATTAATTTTATAAATTTTTAACATATTATTGAAAATAACAAGAATAGTCAGCATTTAATGACCTCTATGAATGAATAATATTTGATGCGTTCGCGAGAGAATGGGATTCAATAATTTCGTTCTGCTGTATTACATTTAATTATGGGTAACTAAGATAAATTTTCTGGGAACCTTCTTCATTTGATCTTTTGGAAAACCATTACAGGAAACAATGGCATGTAATATTTCAATCTTCATTTAAGACTTTTAATTAATCTGCAAATTGAAAATCGGCACTAAAAAGATAATAGCTAATGTTAAAAACTTTATTACAGAGCAAAAAACAATTATTTAAGGAAAGCGGCCAGTTTTAGAATGAAACTCATTCAAAAGTGGTCACCTGATGTTACATCGATCACAGTAAAAGATATAATAAATTTATTATACTAGTATGAATATACATGATAAAATATTAAATAATATCAAAATTAAATCTATACATATTTATTCTCAAAGGAAATTTAATTTACTTTTTAACGCCTGCATAACTCTTTTCTATTTACTAATCATGGAAGAAACATTCGTCTCATGCCACTCAGATTAAAGTGTTCTTTATAACATCTTATTTTAAAGCTTTCATGTTCATTTAATAATTTTTTAGTATATTTTCACTAATTTACGGTATTTATTTTTAATCGTTAACTGAATTTTTCAATTTTAATTGTTCTTTCCTTCTATTTTTTTTAGCTTTATAACTAGTTGTTCTTCTAATCTATTTGGCCTGTCATTATGTTCAGTATTGAAAACCTGTCAGTGAAAATTAAATATGTAACCATATTATGACCACAATGGTCATTGTGATCAGGTGTAATATAACAGTTCCTTGTAGGAAAGTAACAGTTCCTTGAAAAAAAAATATTAAAGCTAAAAGTTTTTCTAAACCAAAGTTTACAAGTCCTAAAACCAGAAACCATATCCGTTAGTCTCCTCAGTAATAAATCCAGTATAAAATGACGTGAATTAAGGAAAGCATCAGAATTTTTGTAACAGATATTTTTTTATCTTAACTCTTTGATTTCCGAAACAAAATATTTTGTTTATTTCCTTAATAGAAAAAAAATTATTCTATAATATGTTTGTTTTAAACAATATAAGAGATAGCATGTGGGAAGTTAAGAACTTGCAAAGCAAAAAATTAAGAAGGTTTATGAGCTTAGGAAGTAATTAACAGCTAACAGGTTATTTTAGATCAGTATAGTTTTCAGATTGTCTATGCAACAGGTTATTGCAGTACAAAGGAAGAATTGAGCATGCTTATACGCAGTGGTGAGTTTGAACCGGCTCGCATCGGGTTGTCAATATTCTTTCATTGGCAAAAATTGTTTGTTAAATTTTTTGCTGGAAAAACAACTGATCGATCAGAAGAACAGATCGATCTCTTGTGATCAGTGTTTGTTGGGCCGATATAGAGAGAAACTAACTAAATATTGCAGGTAGATTCGTAAAAAGATTGTGTAGATGGTTGGTTTTGTTTTTCTGGCTATGTCAATTCCTTAATACTCTCTGTTGATCTGTGGACAAACTTCCACCTTGAATAAGGCTCCGCTTCCAGATCAGAAAATTGGAGTTTGGATAGTAGTTTCTGCTATCGTTGAGTTAATAGTCAATAGTCTTTGACCCCACTGTGAACTTTGGGTTTTTATCGGCAAATTTTTAAACTTCTGCACTCATGAAGAATATGAAAGAGAATAATAATTTTTCAAAATCTGGCGTCACATGTCACATTTCTCACCCATCGCTTACAATTATTCCCGAAGCATTAGAAGAAGAATGTACGGTAAGCAACGTTTTCTGGTCACCTCATCCCCTGGATGTCTGAATAAGACTTCACCTATGAGGATGTTAAAAGGACAAGTGTACACGAACAACCCGAACACGATAGGAACACTGCAGCAAAACTCACATGGTATCGTCAAGACCATCGACATTTTACGTAACTTTGGCATGAACGTGATTCAGACAGAAAGAGGACACTCTTGGCATCAGTTGCGAGATTCTATAATGGTTTGCGAACAAGTTTATATTATGATAGGGTGTTACTTAATTTACCTAAGGTTTCTCTCAAATCTACTCGTAATTAATAAATCAGTGGGAAGGCTGTTTTTTACGTGGTTGCGTGTAATTAATAAAATCAGTGGCGAAGGCTGTTTTTTACGTATGGTTAGCGTGAATGCTAAAATATTATAAAATAGTTATCGTACCGTAACAGGCGACAAATATTATATATTATATGGTATATATATATAGTGTTTCATATATAGGTTATACTAGGTGAGGGTAATATAATATAATATATATAATATAGGATTATATATATATATATTAGTATATATATATATATATAATTATATATATAGTATATATATATATGAGTATATAGCGAAGGCTAATAGAGTAGAGCGGTGATTTGCCCTATATAGCGAGAAGGAGACAAAAGAATTTGTGAACAACTACTTATGAGGGAGAGCTTTACTGAAGTTGCTAGTAAATATACGTATAGAATATTTGGAAAGGAAGGACTGAGAATCAAAGTGAAGATAAACTAGGAGAGTGGGCGTATGGCTTGTCAGAGCTCGTTAGATCCAATCTTCTTACATGAAAATGATGATAGAAAAAACATAGAATGGAATAAGAAGATATATGGATTTTGTGGACTCTGAAAACCCTTTGATAGGATTGCATAGGGAAAGCTCTGGAGAGCACTGGCACGAAAACAAGAATATGAAAATACCACAAAAATTAAAAAGTACATACTGCGTACCATACTGCCGTTACAAGAAATAAGATAAGGGGAGAAGTTAGAGAAGAAGGATGGTTTGAGTGAGTTCGAGGAGTGAGAATGCCAGGTACTCTCGCTCCCTGTATTTCATATATACATGGACACGGACTGAAGTTAGAATATTGTAGACAGGTAGACAAGTTGAGCATACACTACTATCGCAGATGATGCACGTCTGAATTATCAGGGAGGGAGCGGACCTGCAAGGAAGATGTGAACAGATGGGGATGCCCAGAATGGGTAGAATCGTATTGAATGATGAAAGCACGAGAAGGACGGAGGTAATGAGATAGCGTGGGGGAAAGACAAAGACTGATACAGCAACATAGAGGAAGTGGACTACATTCAGTGAATAAGTTCTACAAGTATGTTAATTGAGATGAAGGGAAAGGAGTGAAAGTGTAGAGACTAGGCTAAAAGATAAAGAAGATAAGTCCATAAAGTGGGAGCATTATACAGGTACTTGGAAAGCAAACAGCTATCCAAAAGAGTTGAAATGGTGGATATATAAGAACAATACTAAGCCATTACTAGTGACGGTATCGAATTGGCTGGTCACTGCTACACACAAATGAGATAGAGTGGAGGCGCGGAGATATGAGGTGCTGAGTATTATTGAAGGGAGATTACCCTGAGAGGATAGGCGGAGAATGAGGAATACGGAGAGAGGCTGGCAGGAATTGGTGCATAACTAAACATATAATACAAACCGAATCAACTGAGCTGGTATGGGACAGCCTAGAGATGGAGATGGAAGACGGACCAAGAAGATGCTGGAGTGGAGCGCCCGGTGACCGTAGACTGCGGCAGACGAAGGTAAAGATGGAGGGATGCAGGGGAGATGCCGTGGAAGTCAGAGTGGTGTACTATGGGATGTGGAGGAGAAAGAATGACGATAGATTAGAAACCAGCGTGGAGGAGGTTGCTAGCAGAGGCTCTGAACCTGACCAGCGTCAATACAATCTATCCAGATGGATGGTGAATAAGGTGAATAGATGTGGAATTTATATTATCATCGTCTCAGTCAGTCAAACGCGACCTTTAAACTTCCCTAAGGACCTGGGGGTAAGGTGTGATATCCACGGAACAGAGAAAGTAGTAGAAAAATGGAAAGTCGGAAAAAAAAAAAAAAATGAAAGCCAGCCTTACGCGTCCGCTGTTTATACCTTTATGAGAACTTCTATCGCAGTCAGAAAACAATCCCACCCTAGAGCTTCACGGGGACCGCGACGGACTCTCACCAATGTATCTCGTCAATGTAGGGCTTCCACAGCTTGGCCCAAGTGAGCTACAACCATACCCCGTCACAAAACCCCGCCATTCACTCCTTTATGCATCATTCTTCTCGCCTCTGTTCAAAACTCTTCACATTCCTCCATCCAGCATTCCTTAAATTGACTCCAATCCGACGCTTTTTCTCTCGGTCTCCAAGCGGTTCGATTCCCAACACACTCCACTGTATCGATCCGCTTAACCAACCGACTTCATCCATCCTTCCACATGACCAACGCATCTGCGAGTGTTGCTTTCATGATTCTCTCATTTACTTTCCGTCACACAACACGAACTCCTTATGCGTTCATTCCTTATTTTTAATTCTTCTCACCTAGCACATCCTAAGATTTACATCTGAGCACGTGTAATTTTAGATCGTATTACCTCTTATTCCAACCATAGTTTCATTACTATACATTAAAACAGGTAACAAATACTTCATCTTAGTCCTTTTGCATCCACCAAGGTTTAAATTGCACCGGCACCCCACCTTCCTGCAACATCACAAACTGTTCTACTACACTCGGCGTCATCTGTCCTTTTCATCCAAACATATATCCTTAAATATTTAAAACTCAGACACGTGTTCAGTTGCTCACCATCCCAACAACTTCACTAATATATATATATATTATATACTATATACTATATATATATATATATACTGTATATAATATTATATATATATATATATAATTAATATACTATATATATAATATACCGTATATATATCATCATCATCATATATATTATAGTTATATATTATATTATATATATTATACTCTATATATATATATATATATGATATATAATATTATATTATAATATATATATATATCTATATTGATCATATATATATATATATATAGATATATACTTTATTATATATATACTACTATATATATTATATATATATTATATATATATATAGTATATAGTATAGATATATATATATATATATAATATAATATATTACTATATATATAATTATATATATATATATATCATTAATATATATATATATATAATATATATATATATATATATAATATATTTATCTATATATATAATATATATACATATATAAATATTATAATATATATATATACTATTATATATTATATAGTACTATATATATAATATATATATATTATATCATATATATAGTATATATACTATTAATTTTATATACTTATATATAATATAGATATATTCCTTTGATGGAAAATGACGGAGACTCACACATGCATCACAGTTGAGGAAAAGTTCAAATTCAGAACCAAATGTTAAAGGAAGAATGCCACGATATACATTGTTCTTGAAAGTAACGTGTACAAGTCAGCAGGAGTGGGAAAGAAATTGAAAGAAACGAGTAGGTTTGTGACCAGAGATTTCAGAAAGCGCAGTGTCATCGGTCCATGCGGTCCATCGGCCATCGGTCCATCCGGTCCATCGGTCATCGGTCATCGTTAATAGTATAGTATAATGGAGTTAATTGAACAGTGACGATAGAGGCGGATTTGAAAAGGTTCGATGAAAAGCTTTATTAGATTCTAAGATTTCAGAAAAGCTGGGTGAATGGAGCCACCCATAGGTTTTACACAACACCATACGGTGGCGACACCTCTTATAAGCAGAGACTTTGATGGTGGGAAGATTTTTCTGAAGGATCCCCAGGCACTTAGCCGCTAAGAAGCTTGTTTAGGTAAGTGAGATAATGTGATTCCTCAAAGAAATCTCTCTAAAATGAAACACGAAGAATATTTAAGGACGGTTATTTGAGTTGTGTCTTTGTGGAAGATGTTTTAGCTATATGAAATAAATAAAAGAACTGAGTTTTTGAGAAGCTGAAAACAACCTGAGATAGATCAGAGGTTGTTTGTATCAAGTAAGGATCAATGATGAGTGGGGACTTCAGCATTAGAGTGGGTAGGTAATGATGTAACCTATAGTAGGCCACTAACGTAAACAAGTAAATGAGGTGAAAAAAGATCAGATTACAATGAAAAACTATAAATTTAAAGGGTATATCTCTTCAATGACTTAAAAGAAACCCAAAAGGATTTCAGAGAGATGGCTGGATAGAATGTTGAAAAAGGGATGTTTAGAGCGAAAGCTTTGTTTTTCACTCTATCGAATGGATTTTCATATGTTAGGTCACATCAAGAATTTGTCACCGAAATACGAGATCACGAGAGAGAGAGAGAAGAAAAGGGGGAGAGAGAGGGAGGAGGGAAGGGAGAGAGAGAGGGAGAGGAAGAGAGAGAGAGAGAGAGAGAGAGAGAGAGAGAGAGAGAATCGGAGATTATAATTAATGGATTTGAAAATAATAAAAAAAAGTCATGGAGGGACTGGAGAGAATGTTAATTGAAAACAAAATATTTTTCTCGGCCATTCATATTGATCCATAGTTCCAAAATCATTGAATAGTACTGATCTTAAACAGATAAAATGATAGTTAGTAGTTTGGAAGGGGTCTACCTTTTAAAGCAAATGTTGAATGAGCGTATTCTTCCAACAAGAAGAAGAAAAGGTAGAAAATGAGAGTTAGGAACCAAATATTGCTTACCAATGCAGGAGACAAACTCGGAAGCACAACTTCTTAGAATCACAGGTAGAATACAGATGGTAACATACAACTTCTTACAGTATTAGGGATAAATGATTTGGAGAGAGGTTAAGGAGAAATAGCCCCGGAATAGTATAAAGTGTAACTAGAGGCAAAGGTTTGACAGAATATTTCAACTTTAGCAGAAAGCTAGGTAAGAAAGCTGTAATTTCTGTCAGGAGAAGCAAAAGGAGAGAAAGGGAAAATAAAATTTAGAGTTGACATTTTTTTTTGTAAAGTGACAGAAAGAGTGAAGGAAATGATCCGGAAAGATTATTGCATTTTCTAAAGAGAGACAATAGTGTTATGGATAATGGATTTTGTACTATTCCGGGACGAAAAGATGAAGCATGAGATTCTAGAGTTTAATTCTCAAAGACATTCCGGCAATCACCATAGATCTCTCTCTCTTCTACTCTCCTCTCTCTCTCTTCTCTCTCTCTCTCTCTCTCTCTCTCTCTCTCTCTCTCTCTCTCTCTCTCTCTCTCTCTCTCTCTCAGGTTTATTATTTTTAGCTGAAGGGAGAGAAACTCTAATGTACGCCTTCATTCCATAGTAAATCACTCCTGATATGCGTTCTCTACACTCCGATGGACCACTCCCCAATAAACTGTAATAACTTCAAGGGATATTAAAGCAGTACTACTAAAAGTGAGCAAGAATTGCCAAAAAATTGTTTTCTAGCCGTAGTCGTGGTCCTTTCCTGCGGAATACTTGAAGAGACTGAACAGAGTACGGAGATAAGAAGTTGATCGGAGAGACCTAGTGGTGAAAAAAGTTTGACAGTATAAGGAGAAGAATTGGAAGTTATCTAAGGTCTTGTATATCGGATTCAATTCCAAGACTATCATTTGTTATAGATAGAGAAATAAAAAGCGAATTTACAAGGTGTATCTTGAGAACCAGAAGAAAACCATTGAATGTGGTGAGCATTGAGACCACCCAAAATTATGGTTACAGGGAAAGGAGAAGACAATTAGAGAATATGATCTATTTTCTTGGTTTATATAGTCGAAAGATTTAGGATAGTCCGTAAAGGTAAGTAATGAGGGGCTTAAACACCTAAATTTCGATTACGAATACTGGCTTCTTTAATTAAGGCGGTTACTTTTGGTCGCCGTATTGCTTTTATTTAACTATTAAAAAGCAGTGTATGTTCAAGTGTGAGTGTATCAGTGTGCTGGTGGCAAAAAAAATGATAACCTAAGGAGGCTACATAACACTCCCAATGTAGATGACATGTTGAAGGACAGGGTCCAATATTTGGCTCGTTCTACGCCCAATTTTCACCCCCCTCCTAAAAAAGGAAATAAAATTCGGAATTATCAGCCTCTTTTGACCCTATAAACACCAAACTGTAGCGTTTTTTGCCCTCTAAAACGTTGTTCTGGTTTTTTTCTGTGTCTGGTAGTCATTCTTTCAGAATTTTCAATTATTCAAAACTCAAATCCATCACATTTGTCGTGTCAACTTCCAGAATTTTTTCGAAATGACTTCAAACTTGAAATATGACATATATATGGGTTCGATTACCTACAACTTTTGTCACATTGCGTTGTCCATTTCCAAACCACTTTTTTTAGATTTTAAAATGAAAAATTGCGATAATTTTTTCCTGTTCGCAAAGTGGAATGATAAGTGGATGAAATTTTCAGTCGGAAGAGATGCACATTTTTACTTATAATTTCTTTGTATATGCATTAGTGGTTTTGGGATTTATAGGAGTTTAATTTAAAAACAGAAGAAAAATTGGAAATTTTTTTTAAAAATTTTCTTTTGAGTTATACAAAAAAAAATTATCTAAGTAAAAAAGATGCATCTCGCCCGACTATACAAGCCTGAAATTTTGATGTTGAACGGATGAGTAGAAAAAATAATATATCAATTTTTCACTTTTTCAAAATTCAAATGTTTGAAAAAAGTGAAAATAGGGTACGGTTTTTCTACTTGTCGGATCAACATCAAATTTTCAGGCTTACATAGTAGTCGGCGAGATGCATCTTTTTTCACTTATAAATTATTTTTCGTATACTCAAAAGAAAATTTTTTTAAAAATTTCCAAATTTTTTTTTTTTTGAAAATTTGTTTCAAGAACAAATTCCAAAACTAATGAATATATAAAGAAATTATTCTAAGTAAAAAAGTGCATCTTTTCCGACTACATATGACCCGCAAAATTTCATCCACTTCGCCGAACAGGAAAAAAAATTATATATACATTTTGAAATATAAAAAAAAAAGTGCGTTGTGGAAATTGGACAACGCTGGACAACTCAAAAAATCAAAAAAAGCAAATGTGGATATTTGTAGGTAATGGACCATCTATGCATACTTTCAAGTTTTGAAGATTGAACGAAAGATCAATTCTGGAAGTGATACGACAAATTGTCAAAAACATGGGTTTTGAAAAATTGAAGATTCTGAAAGAATGACTACAGACACAGAAAAAAACACCAGAAAACAACGTTTTAAGGGCAAAAAAAAAAAAAAAAAGCTACAGTTTGGTGTGTACGTAGGGGTCCAAATCGACTGATAATTCCGAATTTTATGTGCATTTTTAGGTGGGGGCGTGGAAATTGGGCGTACACAGCCAAATATTGGATCTTTCCCGTGAAAAACAATCTGTGTGAATGAGGCGCAGAAATGGACGAATATTTCATTTAGCACTACAGTGCGGGTACTTCCAATCCATCTTTAGCACTTCATATGCCAAATATGGTGTAATAGCTATTGTTCAGATGGTGCCTGGTGCTCCGTATCCCTTATATATAATATATATATATATATATATATATATTATATATATATATATATATATATATAATATATATATATATATATATAGTATATATTATAATATATGATATATATTATATAGTGAGCTGCCAAAATTTTATCATCCTGTCTCTACTTAATTTATATTTTCATCAATCAGTTCTCTATTGAAAAGTGTTGTAATTATTATTATTATTATTATTTTATTTATTATTATTTATTAGTTAGTTATTTATTATTTTATTATTATTATTATTATTATTATTATATATTATTATTATTATTATTATTATATTATGATTATTATTATTATTTTTTATTATTATATTATTTTATTATATAATTATTATATTATTAATTATTA
The DNA here is from genome assembly GCA_015478945.1 of Trachelipus rathkii. Taxonomy (NCBI): domain Eukaryota; kingdom Metazoa; phylum Arthropoda; class Malacostraca; order Isopoda; family Trachelipodidae; genus Trachelipus; species Trachelipus rathkii. Next base: position 13,590 of record JABUQX010096190.1, on the reverse strand, counting down.
TATTATTATTCATTGTTATTATTGATTATTATTATTATTATTATTATATATTATAATTATATTTTATTATTATATATTATATAATATATATATATATATACTATATATTATATATATATTATATATATATATATATTATATATATATTATTATATATTATATATATATAGATATAATTATATGATATATATATAATGATATTATTATATCTATATATATATATATATTATATTATATATATATATTATATATATAATATATATATATCTATATATATATTTATAACCTTTTCGTTAAGAAGAAATAAATTGTAAAATCATAAATAAAAGCCCAGGAAAAGGATTAGTGAGTCGCTCTAAATTTTGACAAATTCGAATACTACTATGAAGTAATACTTTATATATTTACAGTATTATTCCTACACATTAAGACTTTGGACTGCTGGCATCTCTAAGTCGAGTGGTGCTTATGAAGAATAAGGGAAATTTACCTCATACATAGCTAAAGTGTGGCTCTTCCAAATCTTTTACAAGTATATCAGTATTAGTTGCAAGTGTCAAATACCAAATGATAGGTCTGCGGAGTGGCTCTAATTTTATCTACCAATATGCTATAATTATAGTAGTGGTAAATAAAATTATCTAATTATAATTAGATACTTTGATTATTATAAGTAGATTGTGGTTAAATACCGATGATATTGAAAAGAAAAAGTAGGTTCGATTGTAAATCTTCTTAATATCATTAAATCCTATTATTAAAAATAATAGATAAGCATTCCAAAGTTCGTCTAGTAAAAATTTCTTCATGGTAATTTCAAATTAGCTGATTTGTTTTTACATAATCTAAATTTAAATCAAAAAACTTTGGAGATGTTTAAAAAAGATTTTACATTCGACTAGCAGGCAACCCACATCAAATCATTTCCAGTTGTTACCTAAGGGTGCTTATAGATAATATTTCATTGCCTATAAATTTCATCTCTTCTTTCTTTGTAAGATTTATCATGTAATTGAGGCAATTTCCTTCAAGTCATAAGGTACTTATAGTTTATCAGGGTGTCTCTCTCTCTCTCCTCTCCTCGATACTCTCTCTCTCTCTCTCTCTTTCACTCTCCGCTCTCTCTCTCTCCTCTCTCTCTCTGCTCGCTCTCTCTCTCTCTCCTTCTCTCTCTTCTGTTCTCTCTCTCTCTCTCTCTCTCTCTCTCTCTAGCTTGAAACGTTCTTTTCCACCTAAGGCCTGGTTAAATTTCACTCCGTTGTGAAAAGAAGATAATTTAAAAAACGTGTTGTTACTCGTTTATTACGAGTATACTATATATATATATCATTATATATATATATATATATATATTAATAATATATTATAGTATAATATATTTATATATATATAATATATATACTATAAATATATATATATATACGATTATATATATTATAATATAATAGCACGGTAACCACAAAAGAATAGAACTTACCCAAGAAGGAACAGAAGAAAATAAATGATTTTTTCCCACCTGCCCCAAATAAGAATCACCGCAGGAGCTCAGGTGTGCAAAGACGCCATTAGCGAGCATTCTCTTTTATATTACATACTTCATAAATTTTATAATTGTTTATCAGTAATGTTTCATTAGTGAAATAGGCAGAAGTATAGTAAATTAACGATAAGCTTGGAGTTGCCGGAGCTAGATAATTTTAAAATATTGGAGCCGGAACAGGTGTGGGAGCTGAGCTACTGATCCTTGGTTGAAAGCCATTTGCTGCAGGTACCGAATGCATGTAGGTAAAGAGGAAAAGTGCAGAAAGAGTTGGGAAAGAACGTAATTATGTTAACATATAAGAGTAGATATTCTGATGTACAAATGAATGATAAAGGAAAGACTAAAATAGAGAATTTGGACAAAGTTGGGTGAAGAGTAGAATGATTATCGACAACGGATTTTATTACTGTTTTGAGACAGATCGTGGAGGAGGCATGTATATATAATAATTAAACTGAATATTGTTTTTACAGACCTGCAAAAGACCTTCTATTCTATCTTTAGGAGAAAGCTGTGGAAAAGGTAGAAAAATAAGGAATATCAGAAAGAATATCGAGAGGGGTCAAGAGCCTATATTAACTGGGTTTCTATATGCATAGTCAGTGTTAAATATGAAAATAGAAAGTAGTTATAAAAATAAAACCAGGGGTAGACTGGGTGATATGTTCCCCCTTTTTGTTTATCGCATATGTTAACAAAGTTACACAGATTCAAAGAGGAATAGGAAGGAGGGAATGAGCGTAGTATTTTCACATTTGCAAATGATACTGCATTCCGTAGTGCATGTTGAAAAGATATTGAGTTGAAGATCAACAGTCATGGGATGAGTGTTTTGAAGAAGATTGTGTAAAAAAGTTTAAGGGCAAAACCATAGTCTTGAAAGTAAGGAGAGAGATGGACATTGAAGGACTAAATATTCTGATATTCTGATTGATGGTAAGATTTTAGAAGTTGAATCGTGTTAAAGTACGGTTTCTTCACAAGTTTTTCTTTTAATAAAGATGAGTGGACACCGTCATTGCTGAGGGTATATGCAAATACGACAGATGCGCGAGTGTGCTTTATCCATGGTTTAAATACCGAGACTTCCATGATATAATAAAACTTTGTGTGCTAAGGCGTTGTTCTTAATACTGCAGAAAGACAACTTCTTTGATAGGCGTTCGAACACGGAAAAGTGACAATTTTCAGCTAAATTACAAAAATAATTTTTCAAAAAATGAAATATTTGTATTTATAGTTACGTAATGTTACTTTCAAAGTGTTATAAAAAAAATTTATGAAAATTAAAGTAAAATAAATAGAGTGTATATTAAAGTATATTATATATATAAGTATATATATATATCATAATATATATCTATAGTTAGTATTATATATATATATACTATTACTATAGTATAAAGTATAATATATATATACTATATAGAGATATATAAATCGTTTTATTGATTTAAAACTATTACGACACACCTATGAGTAGACTGCATAGTATATCACGTTGTCGAGTCTCTCGGCCTCTATGTGGACGACGGTGGACTATTCGTTTCCCACATCTGTCCCCCATCGCTCGAAGCCTCCTAAAAAAATTGAAGCGCAACGTAAACATATTATCTATTAGGGCCTCGAGGCCGATGGATGGGACAGAAGGGGCGACGAAGTCCCACCCGTCGCCACTTGAGGCCAAGAGACCCAACAACTATATCCTATGCGGTTCTACTTCTAGGATTCGGTTAGTTTTACAACATAAAAACACTTATATAACATATTATAATACTATATATAATATATATGTATATATACTATATATATTATATATTATATATAAATTTATATTATTATACTTATATTTATATACTATATATATATTATATATTTATACTATATATTATAGTATATATATATAAGTATATATATATATATATATATATATATATACTAATATAATATATATGATATATATATATATAATATATATATATATATATATAATATTATAGAATACATATATATATATATATTATTATATAATAATTATAATATATTATACTATATATATAAATATTAATATATAATATATATACTTTATTTATATATATATATATTATATATAATATATATAATATATAATATATATATATATTTAATATATATATATATATAATATATATAAATAATTAATATATTTATATATTATATAATAAAGTATTATATTTATTATAGAAGAGAGAGAAGAGAGAGAGAGAGAGATGAGAGAGAGAGAGAGAGAGAGAGAGAGATGATATAGATATAATGAAAGCATGAGAAGGGAGGAGAGATCTCCATTCAATATACAGTTTCTGAATTATGCGTAGTGTGCACCGAACGCCACTGCCGGCCTGATGCCACATACTTCGCAAATTTTCTACTGATTACATTATTTTAAATATTTTACCACAAATAATTCATTTTTATTTTTTGTATGTGTAACAGTTTTGCCTTTATTTCATTTTTTGTTCGTTTTTGTTTTTTTTAATATCGATTGCAGCATTAAAACACATTCTGTAATTTAAACGGAAATGTCAACTCCCCTTAGAAGGCAATAGTATAAAAATTCGATTATCTTTTTTTCTAAAATATCGACTATGATACATTACCTCAAGACGGATCTATTTTAATCCAGATAATATAAAAAATAAATATATAATAATATAATAATTATAATATAAAATATAAAAATATAAACTATATATCCTATTATATAGAATATATATATATATATATATATATATAATAATATATATATATATATATATATATATATATATATATATTTATATATATATAAGATATAAATTTATATATATTAGTATTATATATTTTACCATCTATATTAACTCAAAGCAAATTTTGAAGGGAAATTTAAATAAGAGAATTATTAAAATATTGGAGAATGAATTTTGAACTAAAACTAATGTTAGAAAAAAAATAAAAAAAAACATTTAAAAAATGGTATTTTGAACTTCACCATAGTTAAATATATTTAGAAAACAATGAATATTTTAATATACTATTATATTATATAATATATATATATATATATAATAATATAAATATATATAATATATATATATATAAATATATTATATATATATATATATTATATATTTATATATTATACTATATAATATATATATTATATATAATATATATTATAATATATTATATATATTATAAAGTTCGCAAATCATCAGTTATTTAATCACGTTGACGAAAATGTCATTTTGTTTATAAAAGTTGTACATATATTTTCTTTATTTTATCTGGAACCATTGGGACAGATAATGTATTGGACGAAGTCCCCCCCTTTTCTGATCATCCTAATAGTACCGATCAGCCCCCGACTTACGTTTCCATTCTTTCCTTTATTTACCCTTCTCATAACTTTTTTGTTTTGTTGTTTTTTTATTCTTATAAATATAATTTCTTAATGAAGATTTTATTTATTTATTATATTTTATATCAAATATATTTAAATATTTGTTTTGCCTTTTAAGTTTATTTAAGTGACTATAAACATTTTCAAACAAATTCCGGCATTGCCGTAAAGAGTGAAGCATATCATTGAGAAATCTCCAAACGACTTTTCTAGGAACGTTCAAACTAACATATTGCATGCTTGGAGAAAATCTAATTTAATACAATCGTTTGTTTTTAAAAAATATCGTCAAGGTTTATCTTTACGCTACGAGTTACGCTTTCAAATATTATTAGCCTTAAGTTACGCCACGGTATGGCTAGGCTAACACTAGCTTGACACAACAGTCAATAAATAAATAATAAGTTTAAACCGCATATTGTTAAATTCGTTGTTGAGTTTGAAAAAATTGAAAAAGAATTCATTTTTTATAATTATAAATAATAATAATTTAATTTTAGAAGGAAGGAAAAATACTAGTTATACCGATCTAAAAATTATTACAATTATCAGCGATTAAATTTAATATAGCGTCGGGCGGGGTTAAGTGTTAATAGTAAGTGCATATATTATAATTAATATTATATATATATATCTATATTATAATTTATTAATATAGTATATAAATTATATATATATATAATATATATATATATATATAGTATATATATTATATATTAGATCCTATTATAATATATTAATAATATATATTATATAATATATAGTATATAATATTAATATACTATGATATATATAATATAAATACTATATATTATATTAATATTAATATATAATTATATATATATTATAATTATATATATATTATATGATAATATAATAAATATATATATATATTATTTATATTAATATAATATACAAATATATATATATTATTATATTTATATATATTATTCAATAATTTATCTAGTTCGTCTTAATATAATATATATAAATACTCTCTCTCTATTAATAAAATAATTTAATATTATATATAATTACATAGGCCCTTCTTGTTGAGCCAGTTATTTTTACATTATGTGTCAAGCATTTTTTTGAAAATTACTCACACACAAGTAAAATTATGATATTGTGTTTTTTAAACGTATATTATTTTACTATCTACAATATATTATGATTACCAAACAATGAATTAAGTTCGAGTGTAACACGGACAGATTTTCTAAAATAGTTTTTCTGAAATAATTTTTACAATAATTTTTTAATATAAATACTATTTATGATAAAATATATTTTTTAATAAATAAAAAATATCTCTCCTCCGAAAGAAGTTACGAACTAGACAGAAAATGGTGTAAGTAAATATTCGCTATTTTTAAGACAGATCAAATTTATATACAAAAATTGTAAAAAAAAAAAAACACACTTATATTAATAATATAATTATATAAATTTAATCTCGAAATGAACGATCATTTCTAGACCATTAGCCATTAATGTATGTTTCATCCCTTTTTCCTGTCTAGTCCCCATGTAGATTATATTCGTATTTACCTAAGTACTCGAAAAAAAATAAAAAAAATATATATAAAATAAATAATGTATTGAAGGGCTTTCTCGTGAAGTCCAGAGGACGGATAGTAGTGTTGTAAGTTTTTATTGACAGAGATGAGATGGACTCTTTTCTTTCATCCCCTTTCTTTTGAGTGTTGCATAGGATAGGAACCCCCGCTGAAGCACCCAAATTACCATAAGAGCGGGTATTTGTTTTTTCTATGACCTCCTTCCAGTGATATATTTATTAGGTGCGGTAAATTAAGTCTCTTACCCTGTCGTTTTACCCACGGGTTTGATACCCTCAGTTCTATTTCCTGCCCCATTCTTTTTGCTGTATCGCCTTTGGGTTATCCTTTTAGGGTAATTAATAAAATAAAATACTAAGTATTAAGACTGACCTCGGAGGGGAAAACGGAACTTTAGGTTTACACTTTAATTAACTATTTTATGTTTCAATTAATCCTATTAGCCACTTAATGTAGATGTTTTAGGGTATCATTAATCTCTTAATCTTATTTATTTACTAGAATAAATAAGTTATTAAAAAAATGCTCCTGAAAATAAATTAAATAATTGGTATAGTTATTTTAGGTTACTATAATTTTATTTATAATCTCTAATTTCGAAGTCTTTATTATATATATTAATATAACTGAAATATAATAGAATACCATATATATATATATAGTATAGTTAAAGTTATAATAATAAAGATAGTTAATTATGTTAATTTATATTGTTAGAAGTTTGTCTCAAGTTATGATAATTTAATTAATTACTTTAAATTCTAATTATTTCTTCTTGTGAGATAATTTTAAAAAAATAGGTTTGGTTATTCGGTTTGTGTACTATTTATTTTAGTTTGTATTATATTATAGGACACTTTCGTCCCTTTTAACAGGGAAGGTTAACCGTATGATTATTATTATTCGAGTGTAATCATAACTGTCCGATGGGTTAGACAGAATTAATACATTATTATTCGCTCTCACTTTATTATTCAACTACCGCGGGTATATTTTATTATTTTCATATTTTATTTTCTAGTTACCGGTCTAATAGGTCGTTCATATGGTGGTCTTATTTTGAGCTCATATTTACTCATATACTTACTTATTATCTTAAATAAAAGTGGTTTAGTATGTGACACAACAAGATTAAACCTTACCTCCCACTAACGTATGGGAATAGAATAGTCTAATAGACAGTCTCAATCTGGTCCTCTCGATGCGGTGTGTGTGGTGACGACTGGTGGTGATACGATCCGTCCCCTCTCTGCTTCTCTTCGATTTTTGTTTTTTTTCTTCTCGCGCTCCCTGCTCACTTTTTTTTTTCCGTCAGCTCAGAAGCCCCCTTAAAAAACTAAAAAAAAAATAAAAAAATTAACGATATAAAAATTAAACTATGTAAATGAAAACAGCTACTTGTGTTTTTTTTGTTAATTTATATTTTCGGGCGCTCTTTCTTTTGCGGGAGTTCATTATTAAGCTAACACGGTAAACGGCATAACAAATATTCATGGCCATTTTATTGGGATATCGTTCTTTTTTTAATGTAACTTCCTTTTATTAAAGACAAGGTGGGTTTATACCTTATTATCTATATATATATATATATATATAATATTATTTATGTTTCCATAAAATAATAGTGAAAGATGTAAGTTAATATGTTAACATGTATAAATAAATCATACATGTATACTTAAAATTATATATGTATATCATTAACAAATTATAAAATATTAATATATATATTATTAAAATAAATATAAATATTATTATCTTATTAGTATTTAATTTTTAACTAACTATTAAGTGTGAGCTGTTCCTCTCTAAATTCGATTTTTTGCAAGCTGAGTATTCAATTTCGAATTAAATGTTTTAAACACTCTTTTTAATCAATATTGGAGTTTTAGATAATACTTTATTTCTCACAATTACCTATCAAACCTACCCAAATTTTATTTTAAAAAAGATAATGTTATCTATAAGTTTACTTCTTTCATAGTTACTTTGATATTATTGATATAGCAAAGATTAATAATATTTATCCAATCACTTTATATTATTATAAAATTACTTGATATAATTTATGATCACCATATTATTAAAGTTTTTGAATTATTACATCTGAAGTTTCTGAAAGTAAAATAGTAACTTTATTTGCTAAGGTTACGCGATACATAGTCAGTAAGTATTTCTTATTATTAGTGCATTATCCAGCTAAATTGTGATATATGATTTTAATCTTAAGAATAAAGTGTATTTTATTATACCTTTTATCTAATATAAATAATATATGAGTGTAATTATGAAAAACATATAGTATTAGATATAGTAGGTCTAATCTATACTCATTATTATAAATATAGGATATATAATGCAATAGCTATATACAATAGAAAGTTCATGACATTATATCGGGTTGTGTCAAAATATTACTAGAAATTCTCGGTGTTATTATATTACTGGAAAAAGAATTTTTATATTTAGTAGAAGCATAGAATTTTGGTAGCAAAAATAAAACTCATTTAAATAGTTTCTAACTAACTTTATATTAACTAAAAGAGTATTTTACGAAAAGAAATATGGAGCCTTACAAGTCATTTTACTCTAATTACCTCGTGCTCCTAACGTTATATTTCTGATTATATATATGATAATTACGTATTAAATATATCCAAAGGTTATGAGACATTCCAGAACATCGTACTCAAACGCATGATATTAATCTTTACTTAGGCTTGTTAATTAAATATATTTTATATTATTAGATATGCATATGTTTTTAAAAGGTTATACTTATATATACATCATGTTAAAATTAGAACTTATAATTAAAATAAAAAAAGTTAATAGTTATCATACCTGATAATTTCAATTACCTATGGTACCCTTGATTTACATTTAACGTGAGATAGACTTTCTACTCTCGTCTTCGAACCGCTGGTTTAAAGATGGTATATTTATTAATAGTGGACTTACTCGAAACTACCTATCTATAAATTAATAACATTACCATCTTTGGTCAAGTAGTTAATTATAAGCTTAATATTAGCACTATGTCATCTATTTACGACCATTAATAGATCCACTTATAGGTTATAGTAGGCCTACATAAATCGAATACATACCCACCGTATTTAACACAAAACCCAGCATTCACACCCTATATTTTATGTCAACTACTATACTATTAATATTTTTACTTCTCGCCTGTAACTGCTAATACATCTCAATTATCTCATCCTACCAGACATCCCTTTGACTGACTCCAATCACTTATATTTTAATTACGTTTTATATAGTCCTCATCATCCAGTCGGTTACATATGACTACCAGGTGTCAGTCCAGCATTTTTCTCCCAGAGCACAGCTCGCCACGGTAATACCCAATTTTCCAAATCCTTCCCGTACTTAAATATACAAATAATATAGCGAGATCTATGATCACATTCAAATATATCACATTAACATTATTTATTACATTATGTCTCTAATGTGAGACGAAAAATCTACATTGTTCTCAAATTTCTAATCGTTATTTATTTATTATATTATTATACTATATATTTAATGATTATATTGATATCTACGTATCGAACGCATTTTCTTTAGTACATATCTACTTAGACACATACTAACTCAGATTAAGAAGAACCACTGGTATGAATATTATCTAATTTTTATTAAATTCTCTAAAGGGGGTAAATCTTATACCACACCTAATATACTACTACCAACAGATATTATATTATTAGCCATTCCTCATTTTATATATATATCATATTAGGTGTATTGAATGAATAAAATTATATAAATGATGTAAATACTGTATAACTTTTATGAAAAAGTTTAAAATACGTATTAACACAAATATATATATTATAAAGATATGACAAGTAGTTTATATTATTAAAGTAATAGGATTATTTAATTATGATATAGATATATATAAGTTTAGATAATATATACTATTACTCTATTAGTATTGTATTGCTATATAATATATATTATAGTTAATAGTATTATAGTTATAATATTGTATTATAGTTATATTTATAGAGTTGAGCAGCTATATTATTATAAAGTGGACGAACAGGTGAGGCAATGTAATATTTTGAACTATAATGTGCTAGTCAGGTACTGAGTGTTAAAAATTAGTAATTTATTTAATATGGAAATTTACTTAGAATATATATGTACATTATCGCTCTAATAGGATACACTGTTTAATAAATATATAATTGTATATAGCTGCATGACATTGAGAGTTATTGTAGCGAAGTCTACGATGAGGTAATATTATAAACGATCTTATCATAGTTTTAAATTTGATAACTCAAATATTATCAGTGAGAGTATATGTAGGAGGAGGCATATGGATTTCACTAAATAAGGTCATATTTCAATCTCCTAGATTGTATAATTTAGTAAGATAAGATTTTGTTTGTCATTCATATGGTTATAGGATTTTAGTCATAGAAGTCTCTTAATGACCTCAAAGCTTCTTTATTCATAGCTGGTAAGTTAAAGGCTATGTACAACACATCGGCGTGTTAAATATAATTTGGCCTAGGATAATTATTGCGCATACAATCAGAATATTAAATAAATATTCTTCGATATATGGTGGACTGCTGTGGGATGCTAAAAAGATCGATAGACCAAGTTTCCGCATTCATATCTAGCTCACTAGTGCTTTGTGTCGTAGGCGCGAGCCTGTTGCTTGGTCATGTCACTCGGTTCAACTTGCAGTATAAAATTTCCTCACATTTTCTGTCGTATCATTTTTACTGAAGATCTTTCACTTTGTGCTCTTTCGAGATCTTCTTATGGTAAAATTAGTCTACACATCTATTTTCTCAGATATTGATATTAGTCATCATGTTTAGACACCGTTCTTGGAGCGGTACTGATGCTTAATGTGTCAATAGGAGATAAATTGAATAAACACAGCTACGTGTAAGTGGCTGAATATTAAATCATACCATAAAACTAATATTAGTGGGTGGTTTATAATGAAAATGTAATGGATAGGATGTATGTAGAGATACTCTGGGCAGATACTATAGGAAGTAATACTAGTGCTGGAGATTCGGTAGTTATTGGATAGTCAACCACAGTAGTACGTCTACCGGAATCCTATATGAACTGTTAAATATGGAATCCTAGAAGAGAATTCTCCTATAGAGTATACTCTCCATTAGCAGAAATTCTCTCACAACAATCTCAACTAATGGCGTCAGTGTCAAGGATTCAATTTGCCGATATACATGGTTCCCAAAAAATATATATTCTTCTGAAAGTGCTTAATGTAGTGGCTATTTATGTGCTGTCATATTTGTCAAGATGTATAGGTAGGTTAGGTTGATTAACTGATATGGAGTCTTACGTTAGAATGTTGGTTTGTCACGTGAACCAAGGTCCTGATATTAGAGTAAAATTGATATGATAAGATTTAATTATTGAACTGATTGAATACTGCACGTTAATGAGGTTATAATTAACTAGAGTTATTGGAATAGGCCTCCTAAAGCGTACTCTGTTTGGTATGTCCTTAAGTAAATTCGGTAGTGGTGGGATTCCCGCTGAGAGACACCCCTCCCCTCATAAAGATGAGCACCGAGCTCGTGTAAGGTTAAGATTGAAGTAGAGGAATTAAACGATTAGCCTCAGTACGTTTTGAGTACATTTACAGTACAGGTTTTTCTACTAAGAACAGGTTTCGTCACATTATTGGTTTACATGTGTAGTGAAAGGTATATATGATTATATATATATAATGTGGATATGATATTGAATATTTACGATGATTTTAATTAACATGTAATGCGTTTATAAAACGGTATAATGCTTTAATATAATATATACAGTGATTAGTGATAGTGTTGTATGTGGAATCGGATTAATTATATACGGTTATCTTAGTTATGAGAGAACGATTAGTGAAAAATAAAAGTATTTTAAGATATGAGTTCTATAAGTAATAAAGGTGACTAATGCTTATATTACTGAAGTGATGAGTGAATTTGTTTATTAGAGTTTTAGGTACTATATATAATAGAGACGTAAAAAGTAAATATTAAGGTCTCAAATAAATAGGTATAGTTGAATATAATAATTAGGTTATAGTGATAATATATAATAGTATAGATAGTGTTATTATGTATAAGTGATGTAGATTAATGGTGATTATATTATGAATATTACTAGGTTTTTTAGTTCAGGGGCTTAATGATAACCTCCCACATTTGAACGAGATGTCCACTCGTATAATAGTGAGGTGTACTTTTACTCAGCTAATAGTGTACCTCATTGTAAAGCCCTTTTAAGGTATGATGCCCATATTTTTAGTGACTGCGGACGGTATATATAGTTCTCAACTTAAAGGTTTTATAATATAAGGGTGTAGGCAGGATTATTATAAAGGCTGTGGGGCTTTCTTTTTCGATTCTTACGTCATATTCTTCTACTATTACTTTTCTGTATTTACCGTTTTTGTGTGTTACACTACCTTACACCCAATTTTTGGGTACGAAATGAGTTATAGATAATATAATATATAATAATAATATAATAATAATTATAATTAATATAAATAATAATTATAATATACATAATATATTATATATATTAATTAAATAATATAATATAACTTAATATATATATAATAATATATAATAATAAATTAATTATAATAGATCATATTCAACTATAATTAATAATAATAAACATTCTTTATCTTATAATAAAAATAATAATTATTAAATAACATCGGGTGATAAGGTCCGTTAATAATTAATAATATTTAATATAAATAATTTATAAATATATATAATATATATATAAATATATATATAGATATATATGAATATATAATATATATATATATAATATTATTATTATTATTATATATATAAATATTATATATTAATATATATATATATTACTATATTATATAAATATATATATATATATATATATTATATATTAATTTATATATTATATATATTTATATATATGATATATAGGTCAGACGGTCTAAAGCGGGTGAATAGTGAGTATATATA
>JABUQX010096188.1:27500-30726 GCA_015478945.1 Trachelipus rathkii | reverse complement strand
GTTGTACTTCGTTCCAGTTTCAGATGGGTGTTTAGCCGTTTTTCGCATTTTATCATTGAAACAACTTAAACGTTTTCGTGCATGCTTCATATATATAAAAATATTTATATAAATATTAATATATATATATATATATATATATATATATATATATATATATATATATATATATATATATATATATATATATATATATATATATAACTCTATATATATATATATATATATATATATATATATGTATATATATATATATATATATATATATAATATATATATATATATATATATATATATATATATATATATAATATATATATATATATATATATGCTGCTATAATACTGTATATATATATAACCTTAACATAGCCACATATATATATATATATATATATATACATGGATGCAGGGTGGTGTCAATCGCAGAATGTATATTTGGTACTCCTACGATTGTTCATGGGAAGAGTAAAATAGCAGAAGGGGGTTCCCAGCCCCAAGAGCCTTGCGAATATAATACTCATATTGACCAACTGCTTTCTACGATTGACACCACCCTGCATCCATGCGGGACACGGTGTTTAGGATAATAATAATAATATATATATATATATATATATATATATTATAGATACATATATATATATATATATATATATATATATATATATATATATATATATATATATACCCTACTATACTCATACTATATATATATATATATATATATATATATATATATATATATATATATGAATAGAGAAATATATATATATATATATATATATATATATATATATATATATATATATATATATATATATATATATATATATATATATATATATATATATATATATTTCTTTATATATATATAAATAACTTTAAAAGTGAAATATGATTGGGATTTATGAAACATCAATTATTTATAACTGTTTATTATTATTTTTTGCAATCGTTTTTATTATTTATCATTTTCCATTTTTATTTTTATTTTTATTTTTATTTTTATTCATTTTGAGTTTAGTTTTTGTTTCATTCTGAATTTTATTGTTCACCATTCATCCCAATATTTTGTTATTTGCATCCCATGTATATAATGTCAATTTTAGTAAATTTTCCTTTACATTAGTTTGCGCTGTCTAGTTTGTGTTTTCACCACATTTGTTATTATTATTATTATTATTATTATTATTATTATTATTATTATTATTATTATTATTATTATTATTAATATTATTATAATTATGATAAACAATTAAAAATCGTCTTGAAGAAAGCAAAGAGGAAATATTATACAAATAAATTTAATGTAGCATATGATGATTCAAAAACTACATGGGGTTTAATTAACAAATTAGTCAACAAAAATAAATCAAAAACAATCAAAATAAACGAACTAAAAATAAGAGGAGAAACAATTAAAGGACAAAAGGAAATTGCCGACCAACTCAATAAGCACTTTGTAAGCATTGGTAAGCAAACTGCGGTAGGCAGGCCTCCAAGTCAAACCGCATTTGAGACCTTCATGGGACAGTGTGGCTCTCGCTTCTCTTTTCAAAATATTGTGGCTTCAGAAGTCAAAACGATAATCACTGAACTAAAAAATAAGAAATGCGATCTTTTTACCATTCCAAACCACATTTACAAAACAATTGCCGACATAATTGACTCTCCTTTAAAAGACCTCTTTAACATCTCCCTTCACACGGGAATTTTCCCAGAAATTTTAAAAGTCTCACGTGTCACTCCTGTGCATAAAAAAGGTGATAAAAATGATCCCACAAACTATAGACCGATCTCAATTTCACAAACGATTAGCAAATTATTTGAAAAATTACTGTTGAAGCGCTTGACAGAATATCTTAATATGAATAACATTCTTAACGACCTTCAATTTGGCTTTAGGAAAAATAGATCTACAACTGAGGCCCTTGTTTGTATGACGGAAAAAATATATGAAAATATAGAACACAAAAACTCATCTGCGCTTATTTTATTGGATCTTTCAAAAGCATTTGATACAATAGATCATCGTATACTTCTGAGAAAAATGTATAAAATGGGAATTCAGGGAAATACACTACAATGGTTTAAAACATATCTAGAAGGAAGATCACAGTATATCAAATTGGGTGAAATACGCTCGGATAAACTGCAAATAAATTGTGGTGTTCCACAAGGATCTATACTTGGCCCTTTACTATTTACTCTTTATACTAATGACATATTTAACTCACACGATTCCTTCATGGTTGCTTTTGCCGATGACATATCAATATTAATAAGTGATAAAGATCCAAACATCCTACCAGAGAAAACGATAGACACATTAAATAAGATTGCAACATGGGTCGATTACAACAAACTTACACTAAATGTACAAAAAACTTCATACATTCTTATTAGCAATAAAACTATAACTGATAATTTCAACATAAAAATAAAAGGAGTTGAACTGAAAAGAGACACATATGCAAAAATACTTGGGGTAATAGTTGATGAAAAATTAACATTTAAAGAACATATTAAACAGTTAGTGAGTAAACTAGCAAAGTACATGTATATACTAGTCAAATTAGCAAAATACATTCCTCTATATATACTGAAAAAGATATATAATGCTCATGTGCATCCACATTTACTATATTGTCTCCCAATATACGGCATAGCAAATAAATCAGTTATTCAACCGCTTATAACTATGCAAAAACGTTTTATACGACTTCTAAGCGCTGCTAGAAGCTTCTATGATCATACAACACCTTTATTTAAAAAACTTAAAATTC
This sequence comes from Trachelipus rathkii, assembly GCA_015478945.1. Taxonomy (NCBI): domain Eukaryota; kingdom Metazoa; phylum Arthropoda; class Malacostraca; order Isopoda; family Trachelipodidae; genus Trachelipus; species Trachelipus rathkii. The sequence goes on along the minus strand of JABUQX010096188.1, from coordinate 27,938 downwards.
TGCAGTTCGAAGATCTGTTAAAGCTATCTCTTTTAAAAGAGCAGCATAAGATCATACATAATAAAGCCTGTAACTTATTGTTAACTAATTATCAAAATAATCAAAACCGAAGAAGTAGGGCACTACGAAATAGTTCACATATCAACCCCCCTTTATTTAGATTAGAAAAAGCTAGACAAGCAGCTAGCTATAAAGGGGCTAAACTTTATAACGAAATACCGCATAATTTAAAAAATGAAGAATCTGTAAAAACATTTACATTTATTGTGAAAAAACGATATATTGATAATTACTAATATTATTATTATTATTATTATTATTATTATTATTATTATTATTATTATTATTATTATTATTATTATTATTATTATTATTATTATTATTATTATTATTATTATTATTATTATTATTATTATTATTATTATTATTATAAGTAAT
>JABUQX010096188.1:10000-22500 GCA_015478945.1 Trachelipus rathkii | reverse complement strand
GTCGACGACACCCTCACTATCATTAGGAACATAGATCATATACATCGGTTCATCAATAGAATTCAAGAGTTGTCATGCTTAAAATTCACTTACGAAACTTAGACTAATAATACTGTTTTTTAGGCATAATAATCTGTTTTTTTAAGAATTCAAAATCAATGTTAATTCTGATGATTCATTATCTACAGCCATATGATATTTTATTCAAAGAACTTGTTTTTATGTTATACTTGGATAAAGCTTTGTTATTTTTTATGTTATGTTTGGGTAAAACTTTGTTATGTTTGCAATTATTCGTTGGGATTATGATATTTAGGTATGGTTATGGTGAATTTTTGTTAAATTTTACTATGTTTAATGTAAAAAAACTGTTTCGTTAGCGTTATATTCGTTGTCAGTCTGGTAATTAGACAGGGTTATGCTAAATTTTTGTTAAATATTAACATGTTAATGTAAAATTAACATTGGTATGTTAGAGATATGCTTGAAAAAGTGTGAATAGGATACGCATTGTACGCTGTGATAGGTACTTTACTGTTGTTAACCCCTTAACGGTGGTGAACCCATATATGAGTTTTCAAAAATGGACATTCTCTTGTGGTAAACTCATATTTGAGTTTTCAACTTGTTTAGCTTCTGTGATAAACTTGGGTCGTAGTTTTTAAAATTCTAAGCGTGTATTACCTTGTGTTGAACTCACATGTGATTCTCTCTAAATTGGCTAATTTTGAAGGCGAGGTTTGACGTGATTGGCTAATTTCGTTGGTGTGGTTTGACGCGATTGACTTATAATGAAAGATAATGATTTCTAACTTTGCCTTCAGTCTGAAATATTTGTTTTAGAGTGTGCATGTATCTTGCTATTTTATGTTTGATATAAAGTTCTGCCTTTATCACACACTGGCGCAAGTGAAAAAAAAGAATATATATATACTTATCAATATATATATATATATATATATATATATATATATATATATATATATATATATATATATATATATATATATATATATATATATATATATATATATATATATATATATATATTTATTTATATAAATAAATATATATATATATATATATATATATATATATATATATATATATATATAAATATATAAATATATATATATATATATATATATATATATATATATATATATATATATATGTATATCATAATATATATATATACTATATATATATATATATATATATATATATATATATATATGGAAGATCTCATAACTTCTTAGAATAAGTAAAATTTTTACCATGATGGTGCTTTAGCACGAAAAGTCCACAATGCAGGTCGATTTTGCCCGAAACTCCACAGTTAAGGGGTTAGAGTATGGAAATTTGTTAATGTTAGTTGTTTATTCGCGCGTAAGGTGTGCTTAGTTTGTTGTTGTACATTACATTTCTTAGTTCTGGTAATGCTATGTTAGCTTTATTAATGTGAAAACAATGTTACGTTAGCTTATATTCGATGGTTAGTATATAAAGAACTTATTTTTGTGTTAAGTTTATCCTAAATGATACTCGAAATGTGCCCTGAATCATTAGATCACAAGATCATGGAAGGGTGGATGGCTAGGGAGGAGAGGGAACGAGATGGTTTGATTTACTGATTTACTGGTTTAGTCTTTGGATTGGTAAACTATTACACTTTTACTATGATATGTCATTCAAAGAATTTTTACGTTATGTTTGGATAAAACTTTGCTATGTGTGCAATTATTCGATGATCTGTATGCTAATTAGACATCGGTATGATAAATTTTTGTTAAATATTACTGTATCATAGTAAAATTAACATTGATACGCTAGAGATATGTTTGACAAAGCATGAATAGGTTACGTTTTTGTACGCTGTGTTAGTTACTTTCTTTTTTTCTTTTTCTTTTTCTGCTTCTTCATATTTTTTTCTTTTTTATTTTTCTTTGTCTTTCTTTCTTTTTTTCTTTGTCTTTTTCTTTTTCTTTTTCATTTTCTTTTTCATTTTTTTTTTCATTTTTCTTTTTTTTTTTTCATTTCTTTTTCTTTCTTTTTTTTTTTTTTTTTTTTTTTTTTTTTTTTTTTTTTTTTTTTCTCTTTATAATGATAATAATCATGATTCTTTATGAGTTTACAACCCATATGTATGAAATGTGACCCGAAAAAATAGAGATCAATAAGACAAAAGGTTATGTATGGATGGGTATAGCGGGGACAGCCTGGACAGATCGGTTGATTTACTGATTTATTGAATTACTGATTTAAAATCAGTAAACTATTACGCTTTACTGTGACTTTTATTCTAAGAACTTATTTTTGTGTTGTGTATGGATAAAACTTTTGTTATGATAGGTCTGGATAAAACGTTGTTAAAACAAGAATCATATTCATTGCGTAATGTTTCGAAAAGTGGGAGGAGTTTGAACAATTTCTCAACTTGTATCTGATAACTCTAATGAAACAGGAAATACATATACAAAAGTGAAACGAATTGCTCGTAAGACCTGGGTTTGAAAATACAAATACGAACAGAAAATGAATCGAATGTAAAGCCTGAACATGAAAATACAAACACGAACAGAAAACGATTAGGGTATAAAGCCTCTACATGGAATTATTTGAACCGATATGGTTCGTTCGTCCGTCATATACTTGTTTACTTTCTTCTGATTGGTTGAAAGAAAGAATCTCATTACCTTTTGGGTCTGTTTATACACACGATTTTCGTCAGTAAGACATTTTTCGCTGTGCTGGTATGATGACGTCTCATTCTGCTCCTAAGCACGTTAGTGATATCTTTACGAGGACCTTCGTAATACCCAACGATGTGTCATTTATATTTTTTCGTAAAACGAATGGAGAGCGATATATTACCTGTATTCCATTCGGAGGTGCAAATAATAGACCTTTATTCATTTCGGTTGAAGAATTCATCAAGATTATCGATACCACGGAAGCTTGGGTAAAGGCTAAGTATGTGTCATCTGATGGATCGCCTCCAGGTGAAATATCTATCAGAGGTGACAGTGTGAGAGGTTATAATAGAATAGAGGTTGTTTTCACTGCATCTGATAATGTTAAAAGTATTGATGTACGCAACTATTGGAAACCCCTCGATGCTGTCACATTCGCGCGTACGTGTATAGGTTTCACTGTTCATTCATCTGAAAATATTACAGCTTTGGTTAAAATGAAAAACGAATTAACGTCTCATCTTAAAGAGGTCGACATACTCGAGGACTTAATTCATATAGCTCACGGTGTAATCTATGATATTTACACTGAAACATGTGGTTTACCGTATAATGCGCTAATAACTATCAGCATGGATACGTTTACTTCTCTCTGGCATGAGCGAATGAGTGCTGTTGAACCAAAATATGCAGAAAAATGGTTTAGTGCTGCAGGCTGTATTTATACTTACATCATTTCAGATGGAGTTGAATCTCTGGAGAAATATATAGAACTTGCTCAATTTATACAGAATCCTATGTCCTCTGATTAGACGAATTAATATATTTAAAATAAAACTTATATGTTTTTATGTATTTATTTAATGCTCTTTTCATTGAAAATTATATGTTATAAAAAATGAAAACTTGTTTTACTTCCCCACCATGTGAACTTTATTGGTTAAGATGCTAGTGATGGCTGTTTATTCGTACTGCTGTTGTGTGTTAAGTATGTTATGTTCGTAGTTTAACTTTAACATGGGTAAAACTTTGTTATGTTAGATGCTATCCTAATAGATCAGGGGATCTATAGATCATGGTTGAGTTGGGGATGATAGGATGGGTAGTATGATTTACTGATTTACTGTTTTAGTGTATGTAAAAATGTAATTTTTTTACGTTATAAACATAAAAAAGAATAAAATTTTTAGTAAAAACAAAAAGTTTTAAAGAAATAAAGTTAAAAATAAAAGTTTTAAAGAAATAAAATTAAAAAAATAAATTAAAAAAAATAAAAAAGTTTTTAAAACAAAAGTTTTAAAGAAATAAAATTAAAAATAAATAAAAGTTTTTTAAAACAAAAAGTTTTAAAGAAATAAAATTAAAAATAAATAATTTTTTTAAAACAAAAAGAAAAAAAGGTGTGAATGGAGATGTTCTGTATGTCTTGTTAATTACTTTACTATTGTTGAGTATTGAACTTTGTTAATGTTGACTGTTTATTCGTGCTTAAGGTGTGTTAGGTTCTGTCGTTATACATTATATTCTTAATTCCGGTTATAATATGTTAGCTTTATAGATGTGAAAACTTTGTTACTTTAGCATTTATTCGTTGGTAAGCATGATGCTTAGGTAAGGTAGTGATAAATATTTTGTTAAATGTTAAGATGTTAATGTTAAAATAACCGTGATATGTAAGAGATATGTTTGAAAAAGTGTGAATAGGGTACGTTTTGCTGCAATGTTAGTTACTTTACTGTTATTAAGTATGGAACTTTGTTAATGTTAGCTGTTTATTCGTGGTTAAGATATGTTAGGTTTTGTCGTTGTACATTATATTCTGAGTTCAGGTTATGATATGTTAGCTTTATAGATGTGAAGACTTTGTTACGTTAGCATATATTCGTTGGTCAGTATGATGTTTAATTCAGATGGCAGTAAATTTTTGCATTAGAAATGTTACGGTGGCTCTTAAAAATAGCAGTGAAGTATGTTAAGATATATGTTTGAAAGGTGTGGGTGAAGGTGCGATTTTATTGCAATGTTAGTTACTTTACTGTTGTTAAGTATGGAACTTCGTTAATGTTAGCTGCTTATTCCTGCTTAAAATATGTTAGGTTTTGTCGTTGTATATTATATTGAGTTCAGGAGATGATTTGATAGCTTTATTGATGTTGAAGACTTTGTTACGTTAGCATATATATTCATTGGTCAGTGTGATAATAGGTTAGGTTATGATATATTTTTGTTGAATGTTACTCTGTTAATGTAAAAATAATAATGATATGATAGAGATATGTTTGAAAAAAGTGTGAGTAGGTCACTTTACTGTTGTTAAGTATGGAACTTTGTTAATGTTAGTGGTTTATTCGTGTTTAAGGTATGTTAGGTTTTCTCGTTGTACATTATATTCTTAGTTCAGATTATGGTATGTTATCTTTATTAATGTGAAAACTTTGTTACGTTAGCATGCATTCGTTGATCATGATAATTAGATTATGTTATGATAAATTTTTGTTAAATGTTACTATGTTAATGTAAAAATAACAATGATATGTTAGAGATATGTTTGAAAAAAGTATGAACAGGTTACGTAGCTATGTTAGTTACTTCATTGATGTTAAGTATGGAACTTTGCTAGTTAATGTTAGTGGTTTATTCGTGTTTAAGGTATGTTAGGTTTTGTCATTGTCACTGTACATTATATTCTTAGTTCAGGTTATGATATGTTATCTTTGTTGATGTGAAAACTTTGTTACGTTAGCATATATTCGTTGATCAGTATGATAATTAGATTAGGCTATGATATATTTTTGTTACTATGTTGTTGTAAAAATGACAATGATATGTTAGAGATATGTTTGAAAAAGTGCGTATAGGGTACGTATTGTTGCGATGTTAGTTACTTCACTGATGTTAAGTATGGAACTTTGTTAATGCTAGATGTTTATTCGAGCGTAAGGTATGTCAGGTTTTGTCGTTGTACATTATATTCTTAGTTCAGATTATGATATGTTTCTTTATTGACGCTGAAAACTTTGTATTTACGTTGTCAGCATATATTCATTGGCTAGTATGACGATTAGGTTAGGTTATGATAAATTTTTTTTTTGTTAAATGTTACTGTTAACGTAAAAATGACAATGATATGTTATAGATATGTTTGAAAAAGTGTGGTAGTTACTTACCCTATTGTTAAGTATGGAACTGTTAATATTAAGAGATTTATTCATGCACGTAAGGTATATTAGGTTTGTCGTTATTATTATATTCTTGGGTTCAGGTTATGCTATGTTGGCTTTGTGCTGTGAAAACTTTGTTACGTTAACATATATTCGTTGGTCAGTATAAAAAGAACTTATTTTTATGTTATGTTTTATACATAATGATACTCAAAATATGACTTGAATCATTAGATCAATAGATCAATAGATCAATGAATTATTAGATGGAAGTGAATCAGGGTTGGGGTAGGGAGGGAGGAGGGGTGGGTGGTTTGATTTACTGGTTTACGGATTTACATCTTTATGGTATGTGAAAACAAATTTTTTTACGTTATAAACATGAAAAGCGTAAAATTTTAGTAAAAACAAAAACTTTTAAAGCATATAAAACAAAAATAAATAAAAGTTTTGTGTTATGTCATACAAAATATGATATGAATCAATAGATCAATAGATCAATGGCTCAATAGATCATAGGTGGGAGATGGTGAGGCTAGGGAGGTGGGGGGAGGTAGGGAGGCTGGGAGAAGGCTGGAGGCTGTGGAGGCTGTGTGGAGGCTGTGCTGGAGGCTGGGAGGTTTGGGAGGTGGGAGGCTGGGGTGGCTGGGGTGGGTAGGGAGGGGTGGGTGGGGAGGGGTTTGAATTTATAAAAACGTAATTTTTTAAGTTTTAAACTTAGAAAGAATAAAAAAAATGTTTAATTTTGTTTTTTTAATTTTTTTTTAAATTTTTTTAAAATGTTTTAAAAATTTTTATTTATTTTTTCTAAATTGTTTAATTTTTTATTTTATTATTTTTTATTTATTTTATTTATTTATTTATTATTTATTTATTTATTTATTTATTTATTTATTTACGAACTTACAACCATCATATTCAAGTTCTACGTCCTTATAAACATATATTTTGATACTAATATGGGACTATTAATTCAGCACTGCACTGGCGCCAGCACCGGGAATAGCCTCGGTGCAGATGTCAACTCCTGCTCTTCTTACAGACTCTTTCTCCACTCTTTTCTCAGGTCTCGATCGACTCCTTTCTCACTTATGCATTCTGGGCCAATTCTAGGGGTTCCCAACACTGTGGGGTTCCCCGACACCCCTTACGACATTGAAACCATCATATTCGAGATCTATGGGTTCAATAACATATATGAAGACACCAATATTGTACCATTACACAAATATTTAATAACTCGGCACCGCACCGGAGCCAGCACCAGAGCAGACGGTGAATCTAACTCTCTTCTCTGAGTCAGACTCCTTCTCCATTCTTTTCTTCCTTATTCATCCTTCATCCTTCTTCCTCTTCCTTCCCTCCTTCGGCCTTTGTTTTGCACTCTACATGTTTTTCGTCAGGACCCTCACAGCAGAGAGAAGTCCCAGAACTTTCTCTGGACTTACTAACAATCATATTTAAAGATCTAAAAGAAGGCTCGATGACATATCTCGGGATATCAATATTGTTTGTTATACGAATGTTTATTAATATTTTATGGGCTCAGCACCGGTATGATGTAACCTCCCTCGAATTCCGATACAAACTCTTTCTAGAGAAATTCAATCTGAATCCTCGCACCAAATTTCAGCCTTCTATGAACATGTCGATTTTTTATGGGTGGTGGGGTTTCCCTTCGGGTGGACCCCACGGGGACGTAACACCTCGTCACCACGACGGTGCATCACCATCATCCCCCTCAAATTTTGGCCCGATACGATAACTCTAATCTCTGTAGATATATATCAGGAACCAGAGGAGGGCTGAGTCGGAGCCGGAGCCTAAAAAATCGATTCCCTTCAGATATATATATATATATATATATATATATATATATATATATATATATATATATATATACTTATATAACATATAAATATATATATACTATATATATATATATATATACTCATATATGCTGCTATATATATAGGGGTGGGCGAGGTCAGGCGGGGTGGGTCCGGGCGGGGCGGAGTCGGAGCTGGGCAGGTCGGGTGGGGGTGGAGCCGGTCCGGAGCCCGAGTCGGAGACACTCCAGGCGGAACAGAAGGCTGAGCTGGAACCGGGTCGCAGAAGGACCCGGAGATTGAGCTGAAGGCGGCTCAAAATTGAACCTCACTTCGGAGGTTCAATTTTTTTCGACATAATAATAATAATAATAATAATAATAATAATAATAATAATAATAATAATAATAATAATAATAATAATAATAATAATAATAATAATAATAATAATAATAATAATAATAATAATAATAATAATAATAATAATAATAATAATAATAATAATAATAATAATAATATAATAATAATAATAAAATTAATAATAATAATAAAAATAATAATAATAATAATAATAATAATAATAATAATAATAATAATAATAATAATAATAATAATAATAATAATAATAATAATAATAATAATAATAATAATAATAATAATAATAATAATAATAATAATAATAATAACACCTCAGTCGCTATGACAATCAAACACCTGCGCGGAATAATATTAATAATCTTTATTTCCGGTTTAACCCTAATCTCACTCGGGAAAGGAGCGTTAAAGGGCTAACCCAATTATTTCAACTAAGCTCTCGGGGAGATACTAATATCAACCTGAACTTGAAAACTCTTGATAATCAGTTTAATATACAATAGAACAAATACGTAAAAGTTTTATTACGATAGCTCTAACAGTTTTCAAGAAATAGGTGTAACCGCTCCCGTGCTTCTATTACTACTTATATATATATATATATATATATATATATATATATATATATATATATATATATATATATATATATATATATATGCTCTATGTATATACACTTTATTTTATCTATATATATATATATATATATATATATATATATATATATATATATATATATATATATATATATATATATATATATATATATATTTATATATATATATATCGATAATATAAAAATAACATATATATATATATATATATATATATATATATATATATATATATATATATATATATATATATATATATATATATATAACCTATATATATATATATATTTATATATCTTTCTATATATATATATATATATATATATATATATATATATATATATATATATATATATATATCTCTTTCTTTCTATATATATATATCTTTATAAATATATATATATATATATATATATTATATGAATTCTTGAACACACTTGACCCATGTTTCACCACTAGTCCTTCTCTCTATCGTACACCACCTTCGGCTCCTATTGGGTAGAATCTGACCACAACCTTATATCTCTTAATTTTAATGCTTTCTCAACGAAAGCTCCAATCCTGCCCTATGCGTTTTATGGCACTTTGATCGGGCTGATTGGGGGGCCTTGCATCGCTTCTACGCTAACTATAATTGGAATGACTGCTTTGGCTCTGGTGACGCTTCGGCTTCTGCCACTAAGGTGGGAGCTGTAATCGTTGATGGGATGAGCAGGTTCATTCCTTCTTCGACTAAATCTTTCTCTCCCCATAATCCATGGTTCGATCGTGCTTGTTCTGGCCATTCAGGCTAGAGACAGCGCGTATCGGAAGTGGAAAAATTCTCGTTCTCCAATCACTCTCGCTAATTTTCATTCAGCTAAAAATCTCTTTGCAGGGATACTCTTCGACGAGCAAAAGCGGGCTTTCATCAAACGAAAGTGCGCTAACCTCCTTGGTTCTCCTACTGATAAATCTTTCTGGCCTCTTGCCAAAAACATCTCTAACAACTTCTGTAAATCTGCCTTTCCTCCTCTTATTCGATCTGATGGCTCCGTCACTAACTCTCCAACTGAAAAAGCCGTCTCTTGACCTCCTATTTTCCTCCTAACTCAACCTGGACGATTCTGGCATTCCCCTTCCTCCCTCCTTCCCCTCTCAGGTGTCCTATGTCTTGCCTGGAGTACATTTGTTGATCAGGTGCATGGGCTCTGAATCTATCTGACGTTAAGGAAGGCAGGGTGGCCCAGATGGCAGCATTCCTCCCCGGAAGTTTTGAGGAATGTGCTTGTTAACACCCCACCCCTCGTTCAACTATATTTTCTATGTCTCAACACACTTTTCCCTCAGTGTTTGGAAGCCCGCACATGTCAACCCTATTCCGAAATCTGATCCTTCCTAACTATCGCCCTATTAGCTAATAAATTGTATTCTATCTAAGATCTTTAAAACCCTTCTCAACACTCACTTCTTAGACCATCTGGAATCTCATTCCCTTCTTTCCGATCGCCAGTACGGCTTTCGGCGTTGTACTGGCGATATACTTTCCTATTTAACCGATTTATGGTTTTCCGCTCTTAGGAACTACAGGGAGACTTGCGTGGTGGCGCTAGACATATCAAAAGCGGCTGACTGGGTTTGGCACGCGTCTGCTCTCAAACTCCCCTCCAACATGGGTTTCCTCCTTCTCTTTGCTTACTTATGTCTAGCTTTCTTTCAAATCGCTCAATATCGGCTGTTGTTGATGGGGCGACTTCTTCTTTTTCTGTCAATAGTGGTGTTCCTCAGGGTTCTGTCTTGTCTCTTACTATATTCCTTCTTTTCATTGATGGTCTTCTCAGTTGCACATCTAACTCTATTCCACTCTTATGCCGATGACTCGACCCTTACATTCTTCAACTCATTTCAATTCTGCTCCCTCTTTTACTTCTAGAGTGCCTCTCGTCTTAATCTTTCCGATTCTATTCTCGCTGATCTGGATAGAATTTCCAATTGGGGATCGTCTCAACCTTGTGAAATTTAATTCTTTAAAAACTCAACTACAAATCTCCTCTCTAAAACACCTTCTAACTTTCCTATCTCTTTCGACGGTTCTCTCGTCTCTCCTGTTGACAATATAAACATCCTTGGCCTTAACATAAACAAAAAAATGTCTTGGAAATCTCATCACAACGGTTGCTAGCTTGGATTGAAAAAATCTGGGAGTTCTGTACAACTTCGGGAATTTTTTTCCCCTTCTCAATTATTCCAAACTATACAAATAGCTTTTTCTCCCTTGTATGGTATACTGTCTCCTATCTGGGGGGGCTCTGGTTTCACCCGGCTTTTGGACAGAGTCGAGTCAAAAGCCAAAAGGCTTATAAACTGTTCTGTACTTTCCACTTCACTTGACCTATCTTTGCGGCGAGATATTTGGTGCTTTATCTCTCTCTTTTCTATGAGTATCGTACGGCGGCAGGTGTTCGAGAAATTACCACTCACGTACCACCACGCCTTGACGCCCTCTCATGCTTGCAAAGTGCTGTAATCATCTCACACAGTTTTGTGGCCAGATGTGGTAAAACTCCAGGCTGGTTCGCTGCGGTGCTTCCTTCTTTCATGCCACCTCTGTTCTGTGGGCTCTCTTCCATCTTCTGTGTGTTTTCCTGCTAAATTTAATCTCCCTCACTTTAGAGCCTACGTCTGTGCTCATCTGCGTAATTTGCGCTAGCGGATACAGATACAGCGTGTAACACCTTTACAGAATAGGGCTCTGACGGTGAGTGAAAGGGAAGAATATAAATATATATATATATATATATATATATATATATATATATATATATATATATATATATATAACTATATATATATAACATATGCTATATATACTAACTAACTCTTCAACTATTAATATATATATACTTATCTTTATATATATATATATATTCTCTATATATATATATATATATATATATATATACTCTGCTGCTGCTGTAACTGCTGCTGCTCTTATATATATATATATATATATAAAGTTGAATTATAGCCTGCCTTCCCGCTCGCCCGATCCTGAGTTCTACTGCTTCGCCTACTCAGCTTCCTGGAGTCAGATGTCCAAAGAGCTCAAAACCGTCAGCGAGAAGCGCCGTGGTGGTTTCTCAAAGGGCCGCGGCTCTCCTCACCTCAGAGATGTGTAATTTCTAGATCGTCACGCTTTTCGCATTGCAAAACCCCTGTAAATTCGTTTCCCTTACTTTAAAAATATAAACTATATCGATTTAAGACCAATCGGGCAATATTAACGCGTGCTGCACCAGGTCCCTATAGTTTGCAAATTTTGCCGATTGAGTATTCGAATTCAAATTACAGTTGGTCATTATATTGCTTAAGAAAGTGACGCTCTTCTTTTCTTAAATTCTACTGTTTGTGTTGTTTTCAACAATTTTTATTGTATTTTGAGTACGTTTGCGATTAAATTTGAATGTCACGGAAGAAAATATTTCTGATTTTCCAATGAAATCAGAGTACTGGCTATGTAAGTTACCTCCCTAGGGGATGAGTTACCTTATTATAATATGCATGAAGTGAAGTTAAACTTGCATGACGAAGGTGCACCTCTGTTATCGATGAATGTCTAATATATTGAAAAACTCATATACCAACTCAAGACCACATTCGGTTTTGCATTAAAAAATTAAAAAAATTATACGAAGCTTCTACGTGGACTTTTAAAGAACAAAACGTGACAAGTGACTTGGAGAGAATGGAAGAGGATTTCAAGACAGTCTTGCTGATTTGTTTGATATTGCACATTCAAACGCATTGAATTTAGCAAAAATAGAAGACGATAGAGAAATTAATTATTAA